>VZTT01020041.1:3801-19751 GCA_013400855.1 Buphagus erythrorhynchus | reverse complement strand
AAAAAAAAAAAAAAAAAAAAAAAAAAGGCAGTGGCATAGTGGAAAGGTTTCATTTCCAACCTGGCCAAAGTTAAAAAACAAATATATGCTTTATCAAGTCTGTTGCCTTGAGATTTCAGCACTATTTCCAAGTTCAAGAGCTTACGGTAATAATCAGTTAAGGATACAAATATATCTGAGACCAGAAAGAGCTTTGATGTTCACCCTGGAATAATTTTAAGGTGAATACATTACAGTGCTCTGGCAATTAAGCACATGAGGCTCATCTGAGCAATGCTAGCTTAAAGTATTTTAGCTCTGTGCCACTTGAAGAGTNAAATAAAAAATAGAAAAATAAAAAATTTAATTATTTCCAATCTTTGAGCCAAACTCCATGTTGTCAATCTCATAATGTGATTCCAGAGAAAATGAGAAACCTCTTCTTTTGCCATAATGGAAGCACGTTAAACATATAATGATATAATAATATAATGTTAAGGATTAAATTTTAAATGTTTTAAATTTGCCTTGTAAGAATATTTTAAACCATGAAAATAATTTAACTATTTTGGTGCTCTGTTGTTTTTTTTTTTTTAATGAAATGTTTGAAACATAAAAAAGATGTATGTACATGCATGTATGTATGTAGGACAAGCATACAAACTGGGATCAGGAATAATAATCAAAAACAGATTGACAGTATCACAAAATCATTAAGATTGGAAAAGACCTCCAAGGTCATTGAGTCCAACCTTTGACCAATCACCACCTTGTCGTCTAAACCATAGTAATGAGTGCCATGTTCCTCGAACATCTGCAGGGATAGTGATTCCACCATGTCCCTGGCTAGTCCATTCCAACACCTGACAACCCTTTCTACGATGAAATTCTTCTTGATATACAACCTGAACTTCCTCTGGAGGCTATGTCTAGAATTTACAACTTTTTTGAAAATGTTATCCGACTCCTGATGCTGCACATGTGGTACTATGATGACACCATGTGAGCATTGCGATTTTCATCTTTCACATAACATTGTCTGAAAGACAGGTGTACTTTTTTTTGTTTGAAAGAGAGGAAAAAGTTCATTTTATCATGACATTGCCCTTTTCTGTTCTTGTATCAAAGTTCAATGTGCTTATTTCAGTTATATATGGAAAAAATGCCTAGAGGTGTTTGCAGAGGTTCTGGAAGACCCTCATAATGAGACACACACAAATACACACATATATATGTTTGTGTTGCCTAAAAGTAGCCCATGACTACCTAAAATAGGAGGTGAGGCCCAAAAGATTTTCCCTAAGAAACTTCCAATGCCACTCAGCTTCTCTGTGTATGCAATGAATTTGGACACACGATTAATTTGTGATAGTATTAACCTCTCACACTTTGGCTGTACATATAGTGCATTCATAAATCACTGTGGTATGTCTCCAGGCAATAGAGACTCCTACACTACTGGTTTTAGCTAGTCCATCATACAATATTTCTCATTATTGTGGCTAAAGAAATGTATCTGACTGTTTTGCACGTGTGATGTGTGACTGTATATTCCCATTCTGAAAGACAATTCCTATGAACTGAACAGTCCTTGATTAGATTTGTTAAGGGGAAGATATGGGTAAGATTCCTAAATATTTATCCTTATATCTGAACACTTTGATGATCCGAAGCCCATTTGTAGGAAGTTATATACCAAAAGAATTTGTTCAAACTCATAGTGTTTTTTCTGTTTATTCATTTCATTTTTAGATTTCAGTTTTCCTGTCCCTCTACTGACACATCCATCATATGCTATTCACAATAGGTGCATATTTCAGCATGAAAACTCACATGATGAGAATACACAGAAAATGATACATGATTCTTAAAATATACCAAATTGATAACAGATTTGTGCAAGTTTTGATTACATCTAAAATACCTCATTTAGACTTAGAGTCTTCAAATTCTTAAAGTTTCAAACATTATTACTGGTGAAAACAAGCTTTCAAAAATTAAAATGTATGTATTACAGGAATATCTAGTGAACATGTCTGTTTCAAAACAATGGTAGATTAAACAAATTCTAAAAGGCAGTTGTCTCTCTTCAGATGTACTTTGAGGGATAGCAATATTTTCTAAATTCTGCTAAAATTACTGATATCAATGAAACAACAAAATATCTCTGGAAAAGTGATGAAAATTAAGCCCCAGGAGTCAATATAACCATATGGGAAGGAAGTGTTATTGATATGCAACATGATACAGTTTTTTGCTTGGACCATGTCCAGGCTTCTACCGGTACAGCTGACAGAACTTTAGGGCTGAAGTACAAAGTCATATTGGGGATGGTTGTTCAATTGTTCACAGGAACACATGTTGCAATCAAGCATGTATTTTTCCTGATTTTTCCTGTTCTGAGGTAAATCCCTTTGTCCTCTCCGGTCTTCTGGCTAGCTCTGGACCAGAGAGGGGTGGGAAATCCTCATAGACAAAGGCAAAAAAACCCAAAGAAGGTTCTTTTCTCCCGTGGGAAGGTGATCCACAGCTTATTCTGCCTGCAAGGCGAAAGAAAACAGAGAGCGAGGGAAGTTGGCGGGCACTTTTAACCTCAGGGAAAGGGGAGGGAGGAGCGGACCCGTGACCAATGGGACCCCGCCGAGGGGGAGGGGCTTAGGGAGGGCTGAACCAACTGCACAAGCCCCGGGGAGATACAGGGCAAACCATTTTCTCAGTGCGATATATAAACATAACAGTGCAATATAAAACCACGAACAGTGCAACTTACGAAACAAACAGTGCAATACAACACTGTTCTTATTTTTTTATTCACAAAAAAAGAAAACTAACATTTATTTTAATGAGATATAAAGCCCCCAGAAGGAATCCAGGTGTTTATCTTTCAATAATATGATTCAATATTGATGAGAATGTAAAAAGATAAACCTTTTACCAAAAACAACGTTTGAAAAATGACTGCTGAGATCTGTAGCCTCTTGGGGAGACAAACTGCCTCTTCAATCTGAAGTGATATAATTAAAAATATAAAAAGCTGGTACAGATTCCATTGTGTGGAATCATTATAAGTATCTCAGAAGCTTCATAAATAGTTTTAAAAAGTAAAACATTTTTAATTTAGATTATAGAAATAGAAAAAAAAAAATAGAAAAACCCAGCTCTAGGAAATGTTATTGAATTTATGGATTTGACAGATCTAGTATTAAAACAACAGCATATACCAAATAAAAAGAGTTCTGGTTATACTGTACTGGAGACATAAATTCAGCTTTTACCTTTGGGCTTCAATACCATCAAAACGAAAGCCCTTGTCTCTCACTCACAAATCTTTAAACTCACAGTCCTTTGATTAATATAGCAATAGAACTACAAGTGCTGAAAACACAGCATTGCAGCTGTCAAGAGATTCTGATATGAGCATTACTCAATTAATTTAGATGAATTCTACTGATATTCAATAATTTGAGTCTATTGATTCAATCCAATTAAAAATCTCTTCATTTTTAGAGTTACTCGTGGCTGGCTACCTCTCCTAGGTCTTTCGAGTACTTAGATGTACAATTGGTGTGCTTCTGGATATGAATGAGACAGGGAACCAAAACTTATATGTTATAAATGCACGCTTAATATATTTTGTGGTGTGCATCCCTATAAAGCTAAATGTTAACTCAGAAGGAGCTTAGAAAACATAATCTTCTTGCTTCACCCACTTAGAAGCAGTGAGAGAGATGGCTAATATTGATTTGGTTGTTGCTTTCATGTTGTTAAAAATAGGGAAGGCACATAAACTTTTTGTTCACTTCACCATTTCTTTGTATTCAAATAAAAAAAAAAAAGAATATTAAATAATAATTAAAAAAAAAAAAAGGGAGAAAAATAACAAACCAACAAAACATGATAGGAATTTAGGTGCTTATGTTTCTTATATAGCCATGGATGACAGGTAGGAGCATTGAGACTTTCAAGGGGAGATCTTATCTGCCTAATTGAGCAAGAATCTCTGGGAGGATTCAGAATCACTTACTGATCCCAACTGACCATACAATGAATGAGCACTCTGCCCTAGGCACTTAAAAAGCCTAGACACAGGTTCATGCCGGAACAGGAGTTTCAGTAAGTACTTCCATCAGTGCAGGATACCAAAATATCAAATTCCTATCTAAAGTAAGTCACTGGTGTTGCCAACAGCACACACATTATATTGAGTAACCTACTGGTTTAGAGGCTTTTCTGTTTTTGCACAGAAAGTGGGAGATCTAGATTTCAAGCCCTTTTCAGCATATGAGTGATAGAGTGATGTTCTCACACCCCAAGAAAATTGGTTTAGATTGTTTTTTTGAGGTTTGACTGCTGAATGTCTTTAATTGCTGTTCAGGTAATGAGAACACAATGGCATATTAACCTGACAATTAAATATAAACTTCTACACTTTGCGTCACAATTTATTACACCTAATGTCCTCTCATTTCCTCACTCCCATATATTCTCAGCCAAATGACTCTTCTGATTCAGGTGCACAAGCTGCTTCCAACTCTTCTAACCCTCACTAAAACTACGTACCACTTACTTGCTAGAAACTGTGAAAGTGAAACAAAGGAAAGGAGCATTTCATTCAATCCATTGCCACTATGTTCTTTTCCTAAGTGAATGTTAATTGCCACTTTTCAACATAAGAAGCAAAGGTAAGAGGAATTGGGTCTAAACCAGTCTGACTATTCCTATGTTTCTAAGTAAAGGATAGTTCTCTGAGAACTATTCAAGTCCTGAGAGGCAAGAACATGTATTATATGCAAGACTGCAAACCAAAAGAAATAAAAAACGTATATTGCAATTTCTTTCTAGTAATCTGTAAATATGACAAAGACTCAGGCTATCCTTTTCTGCTTATTTCCACTGAAGCATTATTGCTGTTGCTTTCATCTTTTTCATGCACAAACAATTCATGTTCAATTTAAATCTGTAGTTAATATGATCCTACTCTGTATTCTACCAAAAGCCTGTTTTCTTAAACCTGCTATCAGAAGTACAATTCTCTTGAGAATTTTCCTCTCCTTTTTCATAAAAGATCAGAAGAGAATCTATCTGTATATTACTGACTTCAGGGGATCATATATAAATACACTATCACAAGAAATTTCTAGTAAATCTACCTTTATTTTCTTATGAACACATAGGCAGAGTTAACCATTCAAAAAGCAAGTGCTGTGAAAAAAGGATATAGCATGTTTTTCTTTTCAGGCTTGGTAAAGAATTTCTGGAAAATACTGTTATTCTAATGTAGGCATTTGAATGGAAACAAGGTAAGTTTCTACATGCAAATTCTAATGACTATGGTAAAATCATTCCATAGTATTTTCTTTATTATACTGGCTTATTTCAAAAACTATGGAAAGTAACTCTATTCTCTGATAGGGATCCCCTATGAGTTGGTAGAGTGGCTTCCTTATTCTGACAGAACTGATTTTTTTTCCTGGCATTTTTACTCTATTAGGAGGAGGAGGAGAACACCTTTAGTCTCTGAAATTTGTGCTAAAGAGATCTGAAAGTTATTTACTGCAAAACAGCCTCTTTATCTCATATTGTAAACATAATTCTGTGTTTATATTTTACCATTGTATAAGGCATAGTACTGAAGAAAAGGAAAACAAAACAAACAAACACCCCAAGAAAAATCCTTGAAAGAAAACCTATCAACTGTCAGACACCACCACCACCACCAGTATTCACATGTGTATTATGTTACTGCTTATTTTTGGCATCCAAATTTCAGCAGCTATTTAGGTTTTTCAAAATATTTCTCAGCTGAATATGTAGAAGACTGAAAGGATGGCACTGTTGACAGTATAAATCTACATGAAATTTTCTGGTTTTCTGCCCTCTAATAATATGCCCAACAAATGAAAGTTAAATAACTGGAATGGATTCGTACTACAGCAAAAGATTAGAGAAGTCTATAAATTAAGCTTGTTTTGTCTCTCCTTCCCCTCTTTCCCTCCCCAGATGAACTAATACATTTCAACAAAGTATTAGTTTATAAAATTTTAGAAATGTCAAATGACTTACCACTTATAAAATTTTAACTTTATGAATCTTCACAAGTAAGGAAAAAGAGAATTTGGAAGTCCAGTAGAGTTTTGGGTCATTTCAAACTTCAGTAAACTATCATTTCCAATAACATTAAACTGCCCTTTTTGTTTATTTGCTGAGCCAGAATAAGGACCAGTGGAGTTTTAAACCATTGAAAAATAAAAATTAAACCAAGAAGTTTATACTTTTTTTCAAAACTACATGATTTATGATATTATAAGAAAAAAATATTTTATGCTCTGTGTATCCAATCTATTTTCCTTCATTGCAGGGTAGACAATGTTTCCTCCAGATATTAAAACTCATTCTGCTATTAACTGTTTTAATAAAATATTTTACATTCTTTTTGTTATTCTAAGGAAGTATATATGATAGAAAGAATCAGCTAATTCTAACACTTCTCAATCTTAGAGCAAAATTTCTTTTCTTCTCTATAATTACTGATATATAGATAGATTTGACTATTCTGAATAGCACATATGCAGGTACATGTATTCACCCACACTTCACAGTAAGAACAGTGTGAAAGGGCAGGGAAAAGAACGGTAGCAAAGAGAAGGGAGAGGAAAATGGAGTGGGATGAGAGAGAGACAGGGGACCCACTTGAAATATCTTTTTGACTTGAACACCATGTTCAATCTTCATGAACAATATAATGATAATAAATTACTATATCATAAGACAAACTTAGGTTTAATTGCCAATATGTTTATCTCAATGTAGAATATATACAAAATATTTTTAACTAATGAAGATTTTTATGTCATCTTTACTAATAGGTGTATTACAATATTGCTTTTTGATAATGGTTGTTCTTTTTTTTTTTTTCCCCTACTTCCTTGTCATCTAGTACTGGAAACATTTGAGAAAGTAATGGAGTTATAACCCTTAACTGAATACTGATGACTGAATCAATGAATGCTCTTTTTCTCACCTTTAATTATTTCATAAATCCTGGCAGAAATAAAAAAAAAAAATATGCTGGGACAATTATCTTTTCCTTTGCTTATGAGAGACCTCTTAAAAAGGCTAAGAATTCTAATAATTGTCTACAATGAATATAAAAGTTCAAAATCAGTTGACTGAAAACCAGGAGGAAATAAATATTGTTCTTTTCCAATACCACTACTCATATTATGCATTAAAATATACTAAGTAGCCATATTTTCTGAAGGAAAAAAAAAATTATTTCTTATAAAATCCTTCAGCATAATGACAGGAGTACACAGGTGAGATAACATCAATGTCTAAGGTCCATTGTATCAGTGAGTTTTGTCCTCTGGAGATGCACATCCAAATATAGCCTGAGGTCACACAGATAATTAATTTGGTGGTTTCATTCTGACTCAGAGTAAATACTGTACTTTAACTAAAGACAATCCACACAGTTTGCCAGAAGTAAAGAAAGATTATCAAATGAGATTGAGGCAGATTGTTTAAACTGTAAAATAAACTTTAGAGGATTACTTCAGGCACCTCATACCAGAACTTGACTTTTTATCAGGAGTCACTACATCAGAAGGAAAGTACAAAGAAATTTATAAATGTGAATATATAAATATTTATTAGAGTTTTGGAACTCCAAGGACCATTATTAACCACTGTAATAACTTTGAATACCAAGGCCTTCTGATTAACTATTGCTTAGTTCTTACAAAATTTTGTTAACTCTGCTTTTACAATTTAGTTATATCTCAAAAAAACCTGAAGTAAATAACTTAAAATTACAGTTTCACAGGCAAGAAATAAGAAATAATATGTAATTTCTTTTTTTTTTATCTATTAATTTGCAATTACTGATAGCTGAAATATATATTGTACACAAAAGATAAAAGTATGAATAAATTATTGGTTATAATTATATCAGTATATAATAATAGCTTCTTTCACTACATATTTTTAACTGTATTATTCAATTCAGAGATCGTAAAAGCTCTGCAAAAGGCAGGCTTTTTAAAATATTTTATTTCTAAATATTTTCTCTCTTCAGTTTTTCTGAACTGGCTTGCCTGATATGTAATTTAAGATAGTTTTTTTAAATTTTATTTTTAGGAAGAAAAATGGCAACTATTGATCAAAATCTGTTAAGATTCATAAAGTATCTTTTAGTTATTATTGCTGTAATCCATAATCAAGAAAAAATTATTGGGAGTTTGTCTGTTGACAGGTCCTTTTCGCTTCTCTGTGTTTTGTTTTATCTCAGTGCAAAATAGTTGGGATCCAAGAGTGGTGTTAAGCAGTAAGCCTATATCTGCCTTCCTACATTGTCATAAGACTTGACTTGTAAGTTTTTAAATTTTTCACTTCTGATTTCAAGGACTGATGCAATGGTTTTGAATATGGACAAAATCCATAGGCTAGGGCTTGCAGTGAAAATATGGTGCAGGTGTTGCTACACAAGTACCTAAAAATTAAATGCGAAATTAATACAAAATAATCTTACATGAGATAAAGACAACAATATTTTTCTATTTTATTTGCCTTCAATATTGATATAATAATAGCTCTCATGGTTTAACACCAGCTGACAACTCAGTCCCACTCACTATCTCTACCCCAGTGCAATGGGGGAGAAAATTGCAAGAGTTAAAGCTAGAAGAGTTGTCATTTGAAATGAAGACAGTTTAATAGGGAGAGCAAAAGCCAGGTGCACAAGCAAAGCAAAATGAGGAATTCATTTTCTGCTTCCCATGGGCCAGCAGGGATCCAGCCCTGTTCTCAAGGAGAGCAGGGCCCCATTTTGTGTAATGGTGACTTGGGAAGACAAAGGCCAAACTCCAAATGTCCCACCTTTCCTTCTTTTTCCCACAGTTTCATATAGTCTAGAATATCCCTCTGGTCAGTTAGGACCAGCTGTCCCAGCTGTGTCCCCTCCCAGCTCCTTGTGCATGCCAAGCCTCCTTGGTGGGGTGGCGCGAGAAGCAGAAAAGGCCTTGAGGTGTGCAAGCCCTGCTCAGCAGCAGCTGAAACACCCCTGTGCTGCCGACACTGGCTAGAGCACAAATCCAAAACACAGCCCCACACCAGCTGCTATGATGAAGGTTAACCCTGCCCCAGCCACAACCAGCACAAATTGCTGGGTGTCCTATCTGTACTGAAGGTTGGTTGCTATTTGTGGGTTGCTTTTATTTCCATTTTCATTACTTTCCTTGATGATGAAAATACATCGAGATAGTGCAAATTTTTTGACTTTCAAAAGGAGTATTTCACTAGTATGGAAAATACCAGTCATAGTAACTTAGAGACTTTAACATCAGATGATTCTAGGTTCACTGTTATAATGTATTTCAACAGCTAAGACAGAAGTGCCTACAAGAAAAAAGGTAAGAAAGAATTCTCAAAAGAAGTCTTTCTCCACAACAATCTCTAAAATGTAGTTCGCCATCGTAAAAATCATCCCATCTGCTCAGCACAATAATCTATCTTAATTTGTCACTTGATCAATAGCATCAAGGCACTGCTATGGTAAAATACCATGGAGTCTGAGAGGCAGACAACAACTGCAGGATTTTAATAATTATAATTTAATTTTAACATTTGCTTGACAAAGAGTGAAGGTGGAGATTGTATTTTATAAAAAGAAATAATTGGCTGGATTATAAATATATTTTTAATTTTATTAATATAGGTACACAAAATGACATATAGCTGGATAACGCACTGTCAATGCTGAATGTTTTAAACAGTTTATTTACGTACCAGCTTTGTTCCCTCTTAGACTAAAATGGCATTAAAAAACTGCTTAACAAGGTCTATGTTCAACCAAGATACCACACTAGATATTTCTTGTAGTGGAATAAAACAAAAATATACCGTCAAATTTGATTTTACTGAAATCTGTTCATTCTTTAAATCCAGACAAAGAGCAACCTTTTTTTTATTGCAATCATTGTTTGGAGGTAAATGCTTTGCGCTTTCTTTGCTGGAGAGGAATAATTCTATTATATGTAGTTAATTGATTGACCTTTGAAGAACTTCTAAAAAATCAATTTCAATAAATCATTTACATTAAAATTTATGCTTACTTTATCTTTGTTCAATATATGTGTTGCTGCACTAGTTCACCTTTGCTATGTAAGAACAGAGCTGAAAATTGTTCTGGGTACATTCTGACATCTATCAAAGTTTTATTTTGTACTCTTTTACTAAGCTCTTTCCCCCTCCTTCTTGTGTTGTTTTCTTTTTCTTAGAAATAAAAAGTTTTCACAACTTTCTATGCATAAAACGTTCCCAGGATTTGAAATTATTTGAATGAATGGAGATTTGGGGGCACAGAGGTGGAAAATCACTCTAAGAGCCACCAATTACATTTGAACTTAAAAATTAAATATTTCTTAGTGCCATGATTAGGAAATAAGAAAAAGAAGTAATGAAAGGAAGTATAATGCCAACTTGATAAATATATACAAGTGTATGTGAATGTGCAAATATTCTGCACCAAATAAAAGTCACAAAAAAACCAAAAAAAACTTCTAAGATTCCAAACTACGGGAGTCAAAAATGAGCAGATGTCTCTGCAGGTGATTTTCCTGTGCATGAGCTTCATGGACAACTAATTCCTATCACTGCAGGAGCTAATTTTCCACTCCAGGATTTTTGCTTCCAAAACTAATCTAATAGGCATATAGCCCAAGAAAACACAAGATAATATTTGTCATTATTTTTATGGATTCAAGATGTTATACTATGCATGAAAATAAATACACGATGTAAATAAGTAAATACTCCAATCAAGTCAGTCAAATAATGTGACAAGTAACATGATTTTCCCTATTTAATACTTACCTAATGGCTTACTACAAAAACATTCTGATATAATAGGTATTTTGTTGTCAAAAAAACTCAAAAAACTGAAATGTGCAATGTCTGGGATTATCAACAAAAGAAGTATTGTATTGTAATGCAAACTAAATCTAATTGTTCTATCCATTGAAATTAATCACTTAGAGAAGGAGGATTATGTTTAGTTCTGTGTGGGTTTTCTTGGGATTGTTTGGTTCATTGTTTGTTTTTAACAGATTTAAAGCACTGAGTTCTTCATTCGAGACCAGTCTGTTAAAATCAGAAGTTCCAAAACCCTTGCTAGTTCTCAAACACTTGATCATTCTAGAACATAATTCAGGAAAACCTTGGGATTTAAAAAAAAAACCCAAAAGCAGAATTAAATAAGGTATTTTATTTCATTCTCCTGATCTTGCACTGCCATCTTAGACATTGCAATACTTCTTATGGAAGCTCTCTGTCTAACTTGTGCAGTTTGTTTTAGGTAATACATTGCAGCTACTTCTGATGGGTTTGAAAAAGCTATGGAGAATTTGGATATTTATGAGTGATAAAAATAAAAAAGATAATTTCTCATTATTGAACAATCAAGGTGCAAATCTAAAAATAGGATAAGAGACTACTTCTTTGCTATTTTTACTTCCATAAATACATAGCTATTTTATGATGACATAATCCAAATGACTTACCTACACACACTGATAAAATATCAACTTTATCTATTACATTAGCACCTAGAAATATCATTCTGTCTACATCATCTACATTTCCAAAATGTAATAATGAATTCTAACACTAATGAATTAATATTAAAATGAAAGAATCATGAAAATAACAGAGATAATTATTCCATTTCATCCAGAAGTGATATCTGGGTAAAAATTTTCTATCATAGTTCAGTTTATTTTCATGCACCTCTCCTATAACTTTCAAAAAGAAAATATTGGGAGTTTGTTGGGAATATTGGGACCTTAATGTAAAGCACTAGCAGAGAACGTCAGAGGAAAAAAAATCTGAAGATACCAAAAGGAACATCTGAGGGAACACTTCCTTATATCTTCAAGTTATTTCATGTTTTAAAAAAGTAGATAGGACATGCTGTTCAAAAGAGTTATTTACCATACTGAATCTGGGTGGAAAGATGTGTGAAAAGCAGCATTACTCTTTGAGATGCAATAGCTTTAACTGTTTGGAAATTTTGCCTGAAAATTATTGAGTCTTGCCCTAGCTCACCTACAGATTAGTTGCACCTCAAGGATGTTATACAAAGCAAATGAATTGGCTGCTTCTAACTTACTTTGCAGTCCCAGTCACCTTCTTTCTTCCTGAAAAAAAATGTTCCTTCTTGAAATACTTTTATTTTTTTTCTCAGCCTCTGTGGAAGCTTCTATTTTTTTTTCTTTTTCCACAGAATGTTTCTTTTTTTTTTTCTCAGCCTCTGTGTAAGCTTTTTTTTTTTTTTTTTTTTCCCCAGAATTTTTTTTTTTTTTTTTTTTTTTTTTGTTTGTTTTATTTTTTAATGTTATTCTATTCTATTTTATTATTCTCTTTTTTTCTCATTATTTTAAACTCTTTCTAACTCTCCCTTTTCCTTTATATTTAATGCATTAAAACTGTTTCTTTCATTCTCTTTATTGCTTCTGACATTTTCTTCCTTATTCACACAATACACTGTTCGTTAGTTTTCTCATTTATTTCTTGCTCACAATATATTTATAGGAAGAGGATACATATAATCCCCCAGCATATTATTTTTGCTTTGAACACCTCATATTTCCCCGATGTCCTCTCTCTCTCTCTTTCATTTGGTTCAATCAATACTCTTCTCTGCTTCTTCTTTTTTTTTTCTCCAAGCTGTTTTCTGATATCTTCATAAACTTTTTTTACTAATCTTTTCTGATAGAGTTTTCATAATCAGACTGCAAAATATGCCTGGGGAGGGATGCGAATGAATACAGAAAATTACACATTAAAAAAATGGTTAATGCATACATATTAAAATAATCACCAGTCTGTGCATATGAGTACCTAATAAGTTTGAAAGCTGCACTTTATAGTATTGTTATTTCTTCTGTTTCTTCTACACATATTTTTTGTGTCCCAGAAATCTGCACCACTGTACAGCTGTTTTCTGTCTTCCAGTCTGTGAAAAAAACTAAGGTGTTTAGGTTACATGCTTAGACTTACAACAAACCAGATTAATTCTTCCTTAAGATTTTAATAAAATTATTCTGAGACCAAAAGATACAAGGTAATATCTGCTGTAGGAAATAGCAAGTGACCTGACATTACATAATTTCTAGAGAGAAAACCTCCCTGTATTTTTGTATTTGAATGTTCAAATACGTTGGCATATTATGTATTAATGGTAAATAAACTAGTAAATAATGGTTTAAGTTATAGTTCAGAAGAATTATGTGGGACCTTTCAAAAACAATAGCAAAACCATACAGAAATTCCACAGCTTTTAGTAATAAAAAACATTGGAAATCTGGAATAGATTGCCTGGACAACTTGTGCAATTTCTGTCACTCAAAGTCATCAAGAATCAGTTTGACACATATCTGTCAGGAACAACATTAGTGTAAACAGTTCTGCCATAGGGCAGAGGGATGGACTAGATGACCTCCTGAGATCCCCTATATCCTCCTCATTCTGTAAATTCATAGAGGTCCTCCCACACTATCCTAACATACTCCGATTTTACTGAGTCCAGTTAAAATCAGCAGCATAGGAGGAATTTCTTGCATTGTCACAGACTATTACTAAGAATGCTAATTAAATAAGATTGATGGGGCACAGGTTCTAAGTTAGTCTATACAAGTGCACATTACATGTCTTGCTGAAGCTTAAGTATCTTAAAATGAAACATCTATATCCATTTGATCAGAAGGAGAATAGACATGAAAGCATTTTTTTTCATGTAAAGAATATGACATTCCCCCGTGAGAGAAAAATACTGAATCTGCATTCCCTGATTTCTTTCTGAGTCCCATCTTACTCCCTGGTGATTGACAAATGGTAATACATAGGGCTTACACCTACCAGAGTGAACCAGAGCATATAAAGGAGCATTCTGAACATCTGCTTGTTTATACAGTCAAATTGTTCAGAGTGGCCCTAGGGCAGTAAGTATATAGATGAGCAAGATGGAACTCTCCCAAACAACTTCTGACTAAGGTCATAGCTTGGGACCAATCCCAAAATTGAATTTGAACATTATCCAGCTGTAAGATTCAAACTTTCAACCAAAGTTTCAGCTCTGAAATCTTCCTTTGTCTGTCAATTATATAGTGTTAATGAAATGAAATTAAAATGAAATTAAAGCTCAGGACTCGGACAAAAGTAGGACTCCTAAGTAAGACTTGGAAAAAAATTGCAGCACAAAAGAGCTCACACAGTGAATATATCCTTCTGCCTCATGGTAGAAGATGCCTCCATTATAAAAAGAAAAATTTCTTCATATCTGTATTTATGGTTTGCTTTTGTTGAAGCTGATATATATGACCAATGAGGGGGCCAGGTCTTATTAAGCCACAATGAGATCCAGAAAATGAAAATAGATCTGTATGTACGTGAGGGAGCTGGTGTAAACATGTTCTGGAGTTGCACTCCAAGCCTTTTTATGGGCAAAAGGGTACTTATCAGACACATAAAAACAAGACTCCCTTGTTCATGTGGCTAATATTTGAACAGTGTAATAGTCAACACTATCTGATTAATGTGGGAAATCTTCACTATCAGTATGGTTACAGTTCCTACATAAGACATCCTAATATGTCTCTTTCCTATGGTCCCATTCTCACACAGCTAAAGTTCATCTGAATCCCAAAGTTAACAGACTTATTTTCCTTTAAGCATGATTGGAGGTTCCAGGTTGCAACTAGCCTGCCTTTTTTTTTTTGTNTTTTTTTTTTTGTTAGAAGTTTATAATGCTCATAGTGGAGGATTCTTTTGCTTATGTCAGATTTTTTTCACACACTGTCAAATTAATTATGTTTTCCTTTACCAATCTGCTCCCTCCTTTTTGGTTACCTGCTAAAGTCTTACAGATGCGTAACAGCCTCCCCAGCCTTAGTTGACAGAAAGGGCTATTGTTTGTTACGAAGTGACTGCCTGGGGCATCAGATATTTTCCATATGTAGTTTTCCCAAGACTTCCTTTACAACAGTCAAGCATTAGACTATTGCTCACTAGGACTTTTTACAAGCTCAAAACAGCTCTGTCCAGGAAAGACCAAAAATGTAAAGTTAACCTCAGCACTGTCAAATCAGAAAAACATACGGATATTTTTCTAGCCAGGCCTTTACATGCCATTTCAGTCTCATATTGAGACTCATATTGGAGTTTTAGAAACTATTATGTTAAAATTAAGGATTAATAATTGTTGAGGTAATTCTCTCTGTTAAAGAATCGAAAGATCATTGACATTTTGAACAGTGAAGGTAAGTAGATTTCAAGGGGCTTCTCAGGTTAAAAAGTGTATGTCTGAGGTACCCTCATCCCTCATGTNTAGGAATGGAGGAGTTCTGGCTTCTCTCATCCATTCCCAGCATTACATATTTTTATTAATGTGATGATTTTTAAATGGAAAATGCAGAATTAATCTGGAACACAGATCTGCTGTATAAAAGATGAAGGCTCTACCAATACTGAGCATTAGAAAATAGAGAAACTGTGTTTTCTAAATCATTTCATCCTGATCTTCTGTGTCAGGTATGCTCTGTATGCTTATCACAGATAAGGGAAGTTAAGACTGTGCTGCTATGTAAAAGAAAGTCAGACACTAGTTCTTGTCCCTGAGACCAGGATATGTAAATTGCCTTCTGTGTACACTGCTTGTGACAAAGTTGAGGTCATGACCTGCCCTACCTCACCTAGACATTAGTTGTACCTCAGGAGTGGTATACAAATCAGATTTGTTTTAGAGAAAGCCATCATAAGCAATCCAAACCAGAGCTATGGAATTCAGTAATATCTAAACAGTGAGGCTGGTCAAGATGAAAGTGCTTCAATTATTTTCTTGTAATTCTTGATTTTGTAAAACATGTATATCTTGCAATGAATCAGCTTAGTTTACTAGAGTGGGAATTTAATACCTT
>VZTT01020040.1:2372-38626 GCA_013400855.1 Buphagus erythrorhynchus | reverse complement strand
CAGAGGAGGGCCATGAAGGTGATGTGGAGAATGGAGCAACTCTCTTATGACGAAAGGCTGAGGCAGCTGTGGTTGATCAGCCTGGAGAAGAGTTTGGGGTGACCTTACAGAACTCTTCTGTACCTACAGAGAAGCTGCAGAAGGACTTTTGACAAGGATATATAGTGGTAGGACAAAGGGCAATGGCTTTAGGTTGAAGGAGGATAATTTTAGATCAGATATTAGGAAGAAATTCTTTACTGTGAGGTTATGAGAAACAATAAACTGTTCAAGAACAGGAACTGGAACAGCCTGCCCTGAGAAGCTGAGGATGGCACACTCCTGGCAGTGTTCAAGGCTAGGTTGGATGGAGCTCTGAGCAACCTGGTCAAGTGGAAGGTGTTCCTGCCCTTGGCAAGGAGAATTGGAACTAGATGATCACAGGATAACAGAATCAGCTACATTGGAAAAGACCTCTTAGATCATCGAGTCCAACCTTTGACCAAACACCACCTTGTCAACTAGACCATGGTATCAAGGTCACCATCCAGTTATTTCCTGAACACCTCCAGGGATGGTGATTTTACCACTTCCCTGAGCAGTCCATTTCAATGCTTAACAACCCTTTCCATGAAGAAATTCTTCCTGATGTCCAACCTGAACCTGAGGCTGTATCCTCTTGTCCTGTCCTTAGAAGGGGACGACCCCCACTTGGCTACAACCTCCTTTCAGGCAAAGAGCAATAAGGTCATCCCTGAACCTCCTTTTCTCCAGCCTAAACACCCCCAGCTCCCTCAGGCGCTCGTCACTGAATTTATAAGGTCCCTCCCAACCCAAGCCACTCTATCACCTATAAGAGAGAAGACTGGCAGACATAGCTGTATGGAAAGCATAACAGAGAAAAATATTTTAACATGGGCAGTGTCAAACTAGATGGGAAGGAAGCTGTCTTGTGCCAAGCCAAACCTACTCAAACTCCTTTGTAACACACTGACTTTTTAAAATCAATGTGTTTTGACTGAATGGAGAAAAGAAACTGATATCTAGAGTAGATTAAACGGTTCAACACAAGGTAGTTATAAGAGGTCAAAAGATGACCATTTTGTAGGAATGTTCTGTCTCAATGCTCCATTTGCCATCCTATACACAGC
This sequence comes from Buphagus erythrorhynchus, assembly GCA_013400855.1. Taxonomy (NCBI): domain Eukaryota; kingdom Metazoa; phylum Chordata; class Aves; order Passeriformes; family Sturnidae; genus Buphagus; species Buphagus erythrorhynchus. Next base: position 37,496 of record VZTT01020040.1, on the reverse strand, counting down.
TGAATTTAGACTTCCCGTTTGGCTTGGTGCCTGAGACAAAAGAAGCCATGAATAGCAAATATTAATTTAATTCTTCTATTGTGTTATAAGATATAATGAAAACTTTCCATTAGAGAAGTAATTTACAGCATTTTAAAGATGTTAAAATGACAAAATTGTACATATGTTTAGCTTTAGTCTTCCTGTAATGAATGCAGCTGGATGACCTTTTAGGAGCAAATCTTTTTTTGCGAATTGAAGACCAGATAACCTTTCCAAAATAATGATCTGTTAGGTCTACTTGGAAACAGAGCTGTGCTTTGTCAACTCTTTTCCTCATTTCATTCTAGCTTAGAGTGGTTGGTCTGTCCTTCACCCACAGGCAGAGAAATAAACAGTAATCTCTGCTGCAGCTTCACATCACTCAGTTACTCCTTCCAGTCATTACTTTTAATCAATTGTTTGTTCCTGAATGAAGCAGTAAACGTAGAGGATTAGAGTAGATTGTGTACTGAACCGTGCAATGTTACTACTATGATTTGCTTAGTGCAATAATCAAGAAACTGGCTGACTGTGGAGGATCAATTTATTGTTACTAGATAAATATACACACACAAACCAAACCAAACAGAAACCAAGCCCTGGTGGACTAAGTCAAGTGTAACTGTTCTGTGAGAAAGTGTAGCTAACTTGTTAACAGAATAAGACACCTAGACCTACCCAATCTTCTTAAAAAATAGAGAAGAGACCATCTTCTATTTTTTCCTTTGTGACACTCAGTATGGTGTCCTCAGCTCTTCACTAAGAAGGAAACCTGGACAAAACTATTTTGCAAGAGGAAAGAAAGAACTTGGGTGTCTGGGAGATATAATAAATATGACAAAGCTTATCTGTTTAGATCACTAGAAGGATTAAACTCATATAATGATTACAGTTTTGGAAAAGTATTTGTGTATAATTTATGGAAATTGTTGTAGCCTTAGGGAATAATTTTCTTGAAGTATATTAGTTTTTTACTGATTTCTGATCTGGCACTTCAGGCCAGTTTTCCAAAATAATAAATATTCCCAGTAAGTGAAAAGATTTCATCTCATGTTAAACTTCTTGTATCCCACTCTGATTGTGGTTACTCTTTGTTGTCATAGGTGATAGGGGATACATTTTTCCTTACACTGACAGTACATCCAGTTCAAGTTTCCTTAAGCATCTTTTTAAAGCCTCCCAAATACCTACATGCTGAACCTAAAGGAAACTCTAAAACACTACCATTAATCTGCTTGGAGCGACTTCCAGACTGGGAAGGAAGCCAACCGTATAGCAGTGGGTGCAACAACAGAACAAAAATACTGTAGAAATGAGGCCTGGAGCCATGAGATATGTCATGAAGGGATGGATGACTGTGGGCAGGATGGCTTGCTGACAGGGTGACAGGTCATCAGGAGGATTGTAGCTGACCCTTACTGCTGCAATTGGCCAGGTGAAAAAGGGAGTGACACCAAGGTGTCCCTACTGTGTTGTGTTCCACCCTTGCACATGACTCACAGGTTTTGTAATCTCTCTGTATCCTTCATTGACACATAAACTGGCTGCCCCATCTCCACATTCGTGCTGGCAGTAATGGTATTTAGCTGCAGTCTCACGTTCATTTCTCCCATATGTGTAAACTGGTATTTGAAATCCTTCATGGCAGAGGATGAGAACACAAGTGCCTTGCAGACAAGCCAATGGGCTTGCTCCTGTCTCCTCCCCAAAGCAGAGACACCTCTTTGGCAAGATTTGACCCGCAACTCTGTCAGAGTGCAGCTGGGAACACTTGCACGTAGCACTGTACATTTTTTTAATGTCCAGTGAACCTATCTCTGGAAATCTAACGATAAGTTCTGACTCAATGCCCCAATAAACTGAACTATTGGTGAACTGTGGTTCTTGAAAGTTCTTATTCAGGTTGACCAAACTGTGTTGAATCACTAAACTGCACTATTTGTGACTCTGTGATCACAAATGAGATCAGACTTACGGTGTAACCCACACCATTGGTGCCTCTGAGATCTCATTGAATGTGACTGGGCTTAGAGTGACAAGTTGGTTCTAATCAGGAATTAAGCCCAGCTGCACCTAGCGCCTCTGTTCTCTGGGGACCAGCTGGGACCCAAGGGGATTTATTTTCAGCAGTCTTCTATACTTTTTACACAAAAAGTACGCAGCCAGGTCTCAGACTAAAAAACCAGTTTATCTGACCTCTTCATCCAGACAGTATGACTTACAGACTATTGCCTTTCTAATCACATATATATTCACAGGAGACAGGGGGGCACAACAAAATGGCAGTTTAAGACTAGCTTTCACCAAAATATAGTCAAAAGCAGGGGCCAGATATCCCAAAGTACTGTGATAATCATAACAGTCTCTATTAAATGACATGGGAAAGCAAATGGCTGAATTGTACTTTTTGTCATCCCTATTCATTCTCTTCCCAGTTTTTGTCTGAATTCAGACCTGTACTCAATTGGCATTGGTATTAATTATTGCTCAGTTACTCATATGAGGGAAAAAGAGTATTTCATCCAAATACCTAACTTCTTCCCATGTCAGTGTGTCTGTATTTGCAAGGCATTTATAGTGTCTAAACGAGATCAAGGTTTCATTTAATTAGCAGTATTTATGTATCAAAACCTACACATTAATACACATTTTTATACACACACACTCTCACACACAAACACACACACTCTAATGATATGTATCCGTAAGAAATAAGAAATACAAGTGAGGAGAAATAAAACACTTTTCCTGAAAGAACATAGGTAAAGAAAGCTTAATGGAAGCTTGGAAGTATAAATCATACTATAGAAGACAAGATGGCAGTAGTATTCAGCAGGTCCCTAACCCATCATTGAAAATACTACTTCATTTCAGCATGTTCTTCCACTACTAGAATATTAAGAAAACAAGTGTTTCTGTAACTGTTTATTTTGAATTCTCATTATACATCCTATAGAATTTTAGTAGTAGAGAGAATAAATAATCTTACATATACATACAGATTATACTCTGCTATCCACCTGAAATTAAAAGAAAGTAGCGAAACAAAACAAAAAAAAAGACTATGAAGTCATAAAGCAGAAAATGAAAGTGTTGTCAAAAGCATACACAGGGGGGAAAACCTTAAAAACCAACAAATGATGAAAGAAAACTTCTCCTACAGAATAATTAAATGTCAAGATTTTGAAGAAATGGGCGTCTACAAATAACTTCAAAGCACCCAGCATAGCACTCAGAATTTATACACAGGAAAGAAGGAACATTAGAGCTTGTCCTTACCATGAATGCTTTTGGCTTGATACAGATTGGCCTCATGCTGTCAAGCACCACCATCATCTCCAGCCTTCAGTGCCACCACCTCCCCTTGCAGCAAAGGAAAGTGATTGAGAGCAGCCTGCGACTCTTGGATAAAATGGGAAAAGAGTTTCCTCAAAAATGTCTAAGGGAGAAAACGTCCTTCAGATTTCCTATGCAGGTTCTGCAGCCCAGGCAGAAAGAGACTGTTGGAGTTGCCATTGAAGAGATCTTCCAACATATCTTCTATATCTTTAGCAAAAACCTGACTCTCGCTGCTTGGGATGGAACAGCTCTGGATCAGTTCCAAAATGGACTTTATCTGCAAATTGAGCAATTGGAGGCATGTGTAATCAAAAAGCACACCCAACACCGCTGGAGTAAAGAAGCCAGCAGGCTGAAATTGAAAAAGTACTTCCAAAAAATAGACTGTTTTCTTAAAGACAAACAACATGACCTGTGTTCTTGGGAGATCAGCCGTGCAGAAATGAGGAAATGTCTCCAATTGATTGATAAGGTGACAAGGAAACTTAAAAACTAAGGTACAAAGATTTTAACCACACATAATTTATAATACTTATAAAGAAATATTATAAATAATATTTGTTCTATGATCTATTTTGTGGCAGCACTCTAGTTAATTTTTATTGTATTTAAATAATTATGCTTCTGAAATTTAATTTTGCAAATGTAATGCATTATTCAATGTAATGTAATATTTTTCCTTTGTAAGTAAGCTGCCTACTCCAGCTATAAATTAATCTATAAGAATTTTCAGTGAAGGTTACCCCCCAGGAAGATATTGCAGCCTTTGACAGATAGTGACATCTTATGGTGTTTTCTGCTGAGAAAACATGCAGCTACTTTCCATCTCTATTTCACCTACAAGTAGAGAATTACATATTTGTGAATGAGCTCCCCATCCCATGCCTTACAGGAATTGTCAAATTTGTACTGATTCAGACTGCATCGAAGATAAAGTAGTGCACTACTTATTTATGTGGTCCTGATTTAGTTTGAGAATATGCATTTTTCTCTGAAAAATGTATCCTCTTTTTCAAGCAAGTAATGTTTTTTACATTCTAACATTTGCTTTGTTCAAAGATGTAAAATAATTCTAGAAAGATTTATCTACATAGTACATTTTTCGCAGTAGTTATGACTTCTGAAGTAGCTTTCCAGTTGGACAGTGTAACTTTTAATTGAAATATATTGCCCCTAACTATTTGGGGCAAGGGTTTTATTCCTTCCCGCAGTATTTCCAATTCACATCAACGTTTTTCATATGATTATTTGAAGTAACTTCTCTATGTAAAAGTATCCTAAAACCACGTCTGCCTGTGGCACATTCTACTTGCTCATGGGTATATTCATCCTGACTACTGCAACTTCAAACATCACCACCCAGCGCTGTGCTTTTATTGCTTCATGAAATATGTCTCTTTCCCTTTGCTCACAAATTGAACCACATAGATGTATAGCCCTCCAATTAATCTCCCCTCCAAACCACACAGCCATCAGTAATAATTACAATATAATCAAATTCCTTAAAATAGCTTGCAATAAAACTGGGCTTGGATTTTACCCTTGGGAAACTGTCCCTGGGTAACTCCATTTCAAACAGTGGGGTTTCCCTAATCACTTGCTATGAGGGCAACAGAGCTATATCAAGTCTCTTTCACCCAAAGAATAGAGTTAAAAGTTTGGTAAAACCCCAAGAACTTCTAAAAGAGAAAAAAATCATCTATCTGTGGCTCCCCTGATGCACATTTGGCACAGGCTTCTGGGTCTGGCATAAGGAAGCAGAGGAGAGAGCATATCTGTAGATCCCAAAAGACAGTGGTGTTAGTCCTGGAGGGTTGAAATTGCCAGAGGTTGGTTTAAGCATCAGGTAAAGAACAACTTTAAAGTTTTTTCTGATCTCCAGCCATTCCAAAAAGTATCATAGAATGGGGCCATAATAAAAATGGACTGGTATGAACAGCATTGATGGTGCATGGGGTCTCAGGTATCATATCTATGACACAGGTCTCTTTTGCAGGGTGTCCATGCTCGCTATCACTCATGGACGCAAGGTAAAGAAGAGATGGCAGACATAGATCTCATGGATGAAGCTGAAATACCAGAAATAAAAGCAGCTAGCAACTTCACCATCATCAGAACAACAAAAAAGACCGAAAAAACAGAGTATATTATCAGAGTATTTTTTCCTGGTGTCCTGGTGTCACCTTGCCACAAATGTTACAACAAAATATGCATTTCTTTGCTTCATAACTAACACCACTTGAAATGGACTCATCCTGGGACTGTTTCAAATCTAATTTCTGTTGCTTATTGGTTTTTTGTACTTCAAACCTGTACAATAAGATTACATTCAGCCTACTTACCATTCTGGATCTGATATCCTTGGATGGCTTTTGCAATGCAGAAAACTGTTATTGAAATGGTCTTACTTTTACTGAAATTTGGAAGTAGTATGAAATATTTTTCATCTGCACTCTTGTGAGAGGTTCCAGTTTTTATTGCCTAATTTGTCTGCAATGGGAATATGTTAATTTATAGCCCACTAATTGTTCAGAAACTTTCATATCATTAAGTTTTCTTTTTAACTCATAGCTGTCCTTTAAAAATCTCATCAAATAAAAATGTGTTTTGATGTATTTCAGTCAACACAGTACTTCGCAGTGCGGGAAAAAAACAGAATGGGCACTAGAGGGCAAAGTGAAATTAGAGACAAATATAAGAATTTTAGGTGAATGTACACATGTTTTGGCAAGACAGTGTTTCAGCTTTTTATGAGCATGCTTATCAATGAAGTGCTATTGGTCCACAGAAGGGAACTGAATCAAAAATAAACTATTCTTGAAAAAAACAAGATCTCACAGATGAAGGACACTTGCTCATAAAGCAACATTTTATTTCAATTACTTTTTGGCCAGCTGTGAGGCAACAGAAATTATTTGTATTGAGACAATATCTATCTAGAAGACATTTAAATATGGGGACCTGGAATAGTCATAGTTACAGAACAAATAAAAAGGAAAAAGAAAATTGCAAGCCAATATGCCTTTTTTTTATTCTTACTTTAAAGAAAGGTAAGGATTCTTAAGTGTAAGGTAAGAAAGATGGAGATTCAGCTGATCATTTCTCTTCATCTTGCCCTTGTAACATTTTTGAGTAATATGCATTTCATTGCCATTGTGTTACTAGGGGAGCTGTGTTATGCCCCTGGCTAGCTGAAACCCTTTCGTATTTCTTTCAGGTAGTGTTTTTCTAGAAGTTAGACGAGGCAAATTCATACCTTATTTTTCAAATGGAAATAAATGTAACAGTAAATGTGAAGTCTCAAGTCCCCATGGAAAATTTAGCATTGATGAAACAAAATCCTTCCAAGAAGGGACTGATCATAAGCCAAGAAGCCTTATAAATTTTTCTCTAAGACTCACACACCAGTGCTGTGCAGCGTAGGTCCCAGTCACAGCCGTGGCTCTTCTGACGGCTAGTCTCACAGCACCTTGTTTATCTGTGTTGTGCTGGACTTAGCCACGTTGCACCTTTGGGGACACTAAGAATGGCAAGTTTTCATCTATGCAGAGTTAGTTTTCTGGTGTAGATTTATGACACTGGGGTCAAAAGCCTTGTCTTCCACACGAAATTTAAGAATAGCTACAGCAGAACTGAAGAATGTTTATTCCAAACTTTATTTTGGAAAAAAATATTCACAAAGCTTAGTCAACTATCAACTACAGCTGTTCAAAGCACTTTGTCCATGGGTTTGGCTTGTTCCATCAGCTCTGGCTTAAGTTTTAAACTGGGGAAATAAAAAAAGTAAACCCAAACCAGAAGAAAATCCCAAAGCAAGACAGGACAAAAGCCTGTGGAAATAACTCTCTAAACAATCACCCAGGATTAGCCCTTGTTGTTTGTTCTTCAGAGCAGCCCTGGGAAAGTTACAGGGGTGGCCGTAGTGGAGCAGGCAGACTGACACCAGGGCTGGGCCTGCGGGCAGGAAAAGGGATCAGCAACTGCTCTTGGGAAGACAGTGCCCACAGACTGCTACATCCTGCTGGTCTTCAGCCCTTTCAGTCCAGTCTGCCCCTTGTTAGGGCTAGCCCTAATCTGTTCTCCCCCTCCCAGCTGTGGAGGAACACTGGGTTCTTCCAGGAAGCAAATCAGAGGGAAGATAAAGAAATGAGGGTGACAAAGATAGAGAGTAAGTCGTGAAAGAAAGTGACAGTTCTCAGTTTTAACTGACAGAATTAATTTACTTTGCTTCAGAAATTTAATGCAAAGGAAAACAATATGAACAAAGCAAGTAAGATTGCAATTGATACTTTCCAACAAGGTGATTACTTTTTAATATTCAAAAATCTTCTAATCCTCATATAGGCAGGTATGAGTAATTTGTACCATCATTTCCCACACTTCTACTGACATCATGATATCCTCAGGAAGGCACAAGGGCTTTTTATGTGCTGAGAGTTCCTAGAGGAGCAATCATCTAACAGGGAATGTGAAGACAATCTTTCTTCTCAGCCTTCACCCATCCCAATGACACAACCCAGCCTGCAATCTAGAGGGAAGCTGCAGTGCTGCTATGGGGCCACCCCTCTGCAGCCACATACTGCCAACCCCACCATGCTTCCAAACACCATTCAGGCTCTTCATTAGCTGTGCCCTGAATTAATTATTTTTCTCTCTGTATGACTTCAAAATTGAAAATCCCATCTCATGTGAACTGATAGCTCTCTGGTTTAATTTCAGTGGAGCTGAGGAAGAAGCAACGGCAAGTGATGAGCAGATGAACACAGGGAAATTCAAGTCCTGCCTCAGTTTTCTATATGAGAGGCTGCAAGGTTAGTACATTTTCTAAGACCAACTTTGTTGAGCCCAAGTGCTCACAGTCAGAATCCATGTTAGCCTCATCAATGAGGAATTCAGTGTTCTAAGTGAATAATATCACCTGCTTTTGAACATGTGAAAGTAAACATAATTAACACTCCCTTCTAAAAAATAACTGTTAAAGCATGGAAGTGCAGTTGCAAAGTTAAAATCCACACTCAACAGATTAACTACTGAGATTTCAAATAACATAATCTGGCCCCTGCACACCAGCTACCAACATAGCTACTCACTGTAACTCTTACTGCCTATGCTATTCCTTAAGTTTTTTATCTTAGTAGACCAGAACCTGCACAACTTCCTCTGGACTGAACTGGAGCACTGTGTGTTACAATTCCCAGAAAGGAAATATCTTGACAAACATATTTATATAAAAAAGAAAGCTTTTCTTCGACAAAGTAATAAAGCCTATTTTACTTCAACTGTTTCTAAAAATGTTGCTTTCTCTTTAAGCAATTAATATACTTTCTTTTCAAGCCTCTTTGGATGGAGTTGTACTCTGTTCTGGTCTCCACTGTTTGGGAAAAACTTGCATTGGCTATGACAGACATCTTCTTGTGATTATAGTATTTTAAAAATTACAAATAAATTCCTGCTGCCTGCTGTAGAACTCACAGTATTGTCCTTGTGACAAGTATTAAATCCTGTCAGAGCTACTCATTTGTATTTTAAAGGGATTTATGTTGGACAGGATTACTGATCATTAGAAGTAGTTCAAGATACTGAACACTTACTTTGCTTTCTCCTTTTTCTTCTTCTTTTTTGTTTGTTTCCTTTTTTAAATAAAAATAGGGCACATCTCCCTCTCCTTCCCAGTTTCCCACAGTTCAGTATTTCTGCAAAGCATTAAATTCCTAGAAAATGTCAGAAGCTATCATCACAACTTCCGTTATGAGAGACTTGTTGAGGACTAACATTTAAATAAAGTGAAATCTCCCAGCCCATCTAGCAGTAATTCCTCTTTATTATTGTAGTAACATAGTTGATGGGTTTGTGGGTCTCATCCAGCAATGAAAGTGAGAGCAGTGAATTAGGACATACAGATACTGTAGAAACATGACTCATTTCATAACTGGGTATGTCTTTGATACTTAGTTCATCTTTTCACTGCCTCCGAAGCAAAACCTGTGAATCTCCCATGCTGCTAGAAAGAGGCTGGCTCAGAATGAGAAGGAAGGATGTGATAAAGGATAAAGGCTAGGTTTCTTTAACAGAAAATGAGAGATGCTATTTGCACTGCTCCCTGGAAGAAAAATCAATTGTAAAAAATTGTTACCCTAAAAAAACAGATTATATTGTCCCTGAATATGTAGATTTGGATTCCTTAATAACAGTAAAAGCAGGTTATAATAATCAGCCTAAAAAGTCATCCTTTGCATTATAAAAATAAGTTGCTTCCATGTGGAGAAGTTTCAATGAAAAACAGGATTAAGGTGTGCTACAGAAACACAATGGTTTGAAGAGAGATAACCATGGAAAACATGGTGTCCCACTCTGCCTGCCAGGAAATCATCCACTAGCCAGGGAGGCATTTTGCACCACTCCAGGACATCACAGACATGGTCCTGCCAGTCTGTGGTGAGCTCAGTGCCACTTGCAATAGGGATGAGACCCAGTAAGGGACATTTTATCCTCCAGCATTTTGTACCTACACATAACATCCTGTGCTTATTACATCCTCAGTGTGCTCTTCACTTATAGTGTCAAATTTCAAATCTCACTGAAAGATGGGGTGTGATTTCAACATGAATGCCTGTGGCAAACTTACTTATTGGCAGAAGGGAGTTTATAAACAAGTTAGGGTATTCCTCATCTGATTTATGCTGAGATATCCCAGACACCTTGGGCAGAAGTAAACTAGGATGAACACATATTTTCACTCTGCAAGTAGTGTCCATATTTCACAGGGGCATGGAAACCCACATATTTCTATATAAGTGGAAAATTCTTTCCTCTATCTGAAATAATTTAAAGTTCTCAATTTTTATTTGCTTCCATCCTTCCTTACCATTTGATGTAGTTGATAGCATTGCTGTAGTCCTGATGATTTAAGCATAAAAGAAGCACTACAGCTTTGCATTTCCTCCCTCCAGTAATCTTTCAAAACATTGTTCTGGGTTAAGGAATAAAGTTAGTGGGATATACAGATTAGCTTACTGGTACAACAGTAAGGAACCAATTTAGGCTAGGGTAGGCTAGGTTAGGTTAGGTTAGGTTATATTAGGTTAGGTTAGGTTAGGTTAGGTTAGGGTAGGTTAGGTTGTGCTAGGCTGGGCTGGGCTGGGCTGACTGAGGGTCAGGGCAAATGTACTGGAGATATTTGTGTTCAAAAACTGCTTTCTCGGGAAGTGCAGTGCAGTTCCTGCTTAGTGCTACATACAGTGACGTCGTGGGGTGGGGTAAGAGGAAAGAGGAGGGGTGATCTCCTAACAAACAGCTGTTGCAGCTGCAGAGCAGAAAAAGGAGAAAACTCAGGAACAACAGCAGCAATCCGACCCCTGCAACAGGTAATACTTCTTGAGTGCAGGTGACACAGGCTGCTCAAATGCAAAAAGGAAAGGGAAAAAAACAGTGGGTGGGATGTGCCTGTGGGAGAAAAGTACAGCAGCTGTACCCAGCAGCTCTCTTCTTCCTATACTACAGAGTTTGCAGCTTATCATGGGTGGGAAGGGGAAGACACAGAAGTTCAGACCAGCATGACTTAATGTCGCTTCGAAAAGGAAACCATGTCAGGAGAGGGAATTTTCTAGCAGATATTGTCTGCTGAGGGGNAAAAAAAAAAAAAAAAAAAAAAAAAAAAAAAAAAAAAAAAAAAAAAAAAGGAACATTTCTGGTTTCAGCATGAGGGCTGGTTCCTCATGTGTGGTCAGCCAGCACGGGCATGCAGGAAGGCGGCGAGCACAGGAGTCCTGAGGGAAGGAGGGAAGTGCTCTGTGCACACAGGCCTAGGTGGGACTCTCCTTGTGGGACAACCCTGAGAGCACCCTGAGTGTGGCCTTGGTTCTGGCACCCTGCAAGGGACACACAGATGGGGCAAGGGCTGACCTGACCTGGGTGCCTCTGCTGTGCTGTCACCTTAGCTCATGGGGGAGCAGGGTCCTGACCACCCCTCAGACACTGAGGGCACCTACCTCCATGCTAGCCTTGGATGATAGTTACCACAGAGATGCACCGAAGACCTTTGTGATAAAAATAATAAAATGCAATGGTTACACTTCGTGAAATTTCTGCCCAAGGAAATACATCAGGCTTTGCAACTGAAATGATAAAATCTTTGCTGCATGCGCTGGTTCTGATATTTCTTACATTTCATCTAGTTTTCTGGTTTTTGAGCCCACAGAGAAAGTAGATAAGTTTTCTGCTAAGCAAGGTTGATATTACATATGATAAGTGTGTCCCTAGCATTTCAATGTATTTGGCATAAAATCAGTCACAGTAAATAAGGTGAAACTGACAGTTAAAGCAGCAGACAGCAAATGCAGCCTTCTGGGTCTACCTCCTGCAAGACCTATGTTTGTTTCTTTCTCCTGTCATCTTAGCAATGCAGGCAGAGTACTGAAATGTGCTGTGACCACCTTGCCCCCTGCAATGCCTCCAAATAAAAGAAAACTTGAATGCCTTAAAGTAAATCACAATACAAGGGAAAGATGTGGCAGCAGGTCTGGCACCAGGGTGTCAAAGTTTGGAAGACTAGCCAGCAAGTCTGAGGCAGGCTCAGGGACGGAACCACTACCTGATGGATAGTCTGTGTTTTGTCTGCAACAGTGCTGCAGAAGCAGGTTCTGGGAGTGAAATGTAGAGTCATCCCTGCTGTGAACCAATGGGAGCAAGGGATCTAAATAAAGACTATCTCTTCTGCCCTTCACATTTCACATAGAAGCAGATGTCTGAAATTTGTGTGGTGACACAGAGCTGGGACAGGGAAATGGGTTTTCTTCAGCCTGCTTCTGTTTCTATAGGTAAAGAGGCCAGCCGTTGGATGAGAAGGACCTTGGTGAAAAATTACATTTCAGCTTCCTTTTATCACACTGAAATCACCTTTCAGTCTCTTCAGATTTCTTCACTTCTGTGAAAAGCTTTTGTCTGGTTTTAGGTATCTTTTGTGTGGGGATTAACAAAGTAGGCTGAAAAAGCGTGATGCATTCTCAGATGAGGGCTGTTTCTTCACAGTGGAGAGTTTCAGCAAGGGAGGGAACTGTGCTGCTCGCAGCTCTAGGGCCAGGATCTGTCCTCCATGTAACACCAGCACACTGCCCAGCAGTGCACATCTCTACACTCCTTGGGGAATATGGGGCTGTCCATTAATGTCAACAGTCTGTACACATTTCAGCAGTCACTGGTATATTTTTAAAAGTATGTGTTTTGACATGCAACAGCTGCCACACTGCCAAAACACTAGTGTGAGGCTGCATTTACAAATGTTATTCCCTGTTTGGTCAAGATTAAGTACCTTAAGAACTGCAAAAACAACAGTTTTCTAGCCAGCCAATGCAGGAAGAGTTTGGAAAATACAACCAAATCACTGAAAGACAGGCTCTGAGGATGACAGACAGATGTAGCAAACTAAACTTCAGGAAAGAGAAACCATATGCTCAGCTTGCATCCAGTATGAAGCCTACACAGCAGTATCAGACCAAAGAGAGTGGTGGAGCTGGCTGACTGGAAAGCCTCAAGATTTTAATGTCTGTTCCTGCAACTTCCATACAGTAATTCCTATCCATCCAGTAACAGGGGTATCCCTTAACACAGAACAGTGTTCTTAATTTTTTGACTTTTTATAATACATATTTTCCCAACTTCTTCTTACCACAAGATGGGACAAAATGTCATTCAGTAATAAAACAGATGGAATTTGGGTTAAATATTAATTGATCTCACTGGACTTTAGTTCAATTCAGTTGTTACTTTTTCAAAAAGGAAGGTATATATGGAATAGATTCCTTTGTTTGGGTTCTTATATGTCTTATTTTCACAGTATCAAAGGATAATGATGTCTTTTGGGAAGTATTTTATTCCCACAAATCTTTTTGTGCTTATAGAAGTGTTGATGTGAATAGCCACCATCCAACATAACTGGAAGAGAGGAAGACAAGTACTTTTTATGACCTCCCTGGGATTTACTTACAATAAAAATTTAGAAGATCAGTTTATCTAGATCAATTTAAATAACTTTAATTTAAATATAATAACTTTAATTTAATTTAAATAATAATATGGTCCAATGCTAGGAATGAAGTATAGGCATTTATTAAATTTAGATATTTTTGAATAGAGAAATTTATTCCATTTGTTAATGTACAGATATAAATGTCTCTTTTTTTGGCAGAGAGATACCACAAGAACACACAGGATCAAAGCATAACTTGAAGAGACTATTACTTACTAGGGCAGAAAATTAATAGGTCCAACATAGGAGATAAATTCTAGTACAAAATTAACAAGCTAATTTCCTAAAAAATAGTCTTACAGCTGGAGGAAAGGTATGCCTCTCTTTTCAGAATAGACCAGAGGAAAATACATTTATGGGTTATCAGGTATATCCACAGCTTACGAAGTTTTGCAAAAAGTCTGATTGTCCATGAAAATTAGGTTAGAATAGCTGCAAAAGTTAGTCTTCTCCCAGAGGAGATTTTGTTTATTAAATGCAACCTGAATCCAGAAGTTAATTGAGTGTCTTTGTTTAGATATTTCTTCCTCTGGAGGTGCAAATTTCACTTTATGGCCATAGATCACCCTAATGATTGGTGGGAACTCTGAAAATCTTTCTGGGCATATCCTAAGTATAGCAACAAAGGGAGCCTTTAATCCATTAGACAGAGTTCTGTTCTGGGACCTCTGAGAGACAGACAGTTTTCACTGATCTGTTTATATTTCATAGAATCAAGGAATGGTTTGCGTTGGAAGGGACACTAGGAATTGTTATATTCCATTCAGCTTCATCTAGTTCCAACACCCCTGCCATGGGCAGGGACACCTTGCACTAGTCCAGGTTGTTCCAGGTAAAGAACACCATCCTTCTTGTGGCCTTGGACACTCCAGGGACAGGCCAGCCACAGCTTCTCTGGGGAACCTTTGCCAGTCCCTCACCACCCTCACAGTCAAGCCTCTTTCCTTAATATCTAAACTTACCCTTCCCTCTTTCAGTCTAAAGCCATTCTCCTTGTCCTGACAATACATGTTCTGGTAAAGAGTCTCCATCTTTTTAAGTTTGCTTCAGGTACCAGAAGGCCACAATTAGGTCATCCTAAACCCTTCTCTTCTTCAGGCTGAACAACCCCATTTCTCTCAGCCTTTCCTCACAGGTGAAGTGCTCCATACCTCTGATTGTCTTGTTGACCCTTCTCTGGACTCACTCCAAGAAATTGATGTCCTTCCTCTGCTGAGGACCCCTCAGCTGGATGCAGCACTGCAGGTGGGGTCTCACCAGAGCAGAACAGAGCAGAGCAGAATCCCCTCCCTCCCCTGCTGCCCACACTGCTTTGGACGCAGCCCAGGACACGTTTGGCTTTCCAGGCTGCCAGTGCATGGCTGGGTCATGTCTGGCCTCTCCTCCACCAGCACCCCCAAGCCCTCCTTGGCAGGGCTGCTCTCAATTTCAGCTCTTTTCCTTTGATTTATTAACATGTCCAGAGAGGGTGCAATTTCTTACAATGTTGTAAGTCATATAGTTTGTTATTTTCACTTTCCACAGCTTTACCATGAACATGTACCTGTTTGTGTATGACTTAATGCAATTCTGTGGACATTCTTGGATATTTACAAATATGATCATCAGGTTCATGACATTTGGAAAAGGTAAGGCTCCTTCTCTATTTTCCTTGAACATTTTAAGTGGCAGTGACAGACACACAGAAACATCAAATTAAAGATAAAGTTAAGATTCTAAACATTTGTATGTCCAATACCGGGGACTGTAATTCAATCAGAATGACACTCCATTAAAAAGGCTGAACAAATTACTTGTGCCTGTCTTCTACCCTTGTCACTCTAGGAATGAAGCTCTTGTTTTGCTAATGAACTTTAATATTCAGTGGCACACTAGTAACATTTGAATTAGATATAAGCCTAAATGTGACTAGGTCCAGTCATTATGGCAAATATTAATCTTACTGAAGACACCAGGAAAGATACTGAAGACACCAGGAAAGAATATGTGATTATTGCACATGCCTATCTCCAAAAACATTACAATATATTTATCTTTCTGTGGCTTGGGGTTAAGACACAAAAATAGAAAACTGGTGACTGGAAATATAAAATTACTTATAATGGTGGATAGTTGGAGGCATATAAAATGTCTGCTTTCTGGATTACTTGTTTTTGGCAGTGCAGGTAGAGGCAGGAACTCAACATCTCCTAGTGTTTAGAAGTTCCTCATGCATTTCCTCAACATTTTCTCCTATTTAGAAATACCCTAAAGCAGTATCTCTAAAGCAACATACCCTGCACAGCGTTTGCCCATGCAGTAAGTATAGGGAATTTCATTATTTTCTCAGCTTCCTGCCTCTGTGTCAGAGCCACACACACAGAGGGGATTGCCTCCTCCACTCCCTGAAACTTTTCTTCTGCTACCCAGAAGTTTGGTACTGCGTGAACTTTATTGCTTGTCATCTCCAGTGATGATAGGGTAGAAGCAAACCCAGTACTTGCTCCAGACTTTTACTGTATAGCCATCCTCTAATCTTCCTCTTAATTTTGCCTGTAGAGTCACTGGCTGACACGTTTCACTCCATAGGATTTGTAATGCGCCTTTGCCAGTTGTTATCTGTGTTGGAGATCCTGCACATCCTCATTGGCATTGACAAAAGCCATCTCCTCCCCAGGTTTTTGCAGGTAAGTTCATTCTCAAGACTTTCTCATGACTGACACACATCAGCCATGGCTGCTCCTGGGGCAGGCCCAGGCTGAACTACCCTGAATGTTGCACCTGCACCCGTCCTCAGGCAGCCTGGTTTGGTGGTAGTTTGCTAACTGCAGGAATTGCTTCCTCAGAACTGGGTTGATTGGGAAAGAACTGTCCTGTCAATTTTTTTCTTTTTGAGTAAAACTGAGTAGTGAGTACCCTATGGTTGGTCCCCAGCACAGACCTAGAAAATGTCCAGATGAGTGGCCATCAAGATGTGGGTCAGTGGCCAATTGCAGTAACTCCAGGGAGGCCTGGCCCTTTTAAGTTTCGCCCTACATAACCTCCCAGCATCCCTGTAGTTCCCCCAAGTTATCTTTCCCTCCTTCCAGAGGTGATTTTTCCCTGACTTCCAGTATGTTCTCTGTTTAACCAGGCTGGTCTTTTCCCCTAGTAGTTTGTTATATGTTCAGCTGTAGGCAGAAAACCAGCCAAATACCACATGCTATAGCAGAAAGTAAGATGATACTCTGACGTTTTCCTTACCACGCTATTTTTTCCCCTTTTGGGTGCTAATCTCAGGTTTTGTTATTTTTTCATAATGCATTGGGGAAAGCAAAATGATGACTTGAATTTTCCTTCAAACCTTTTCAATCCTTAGTATTTGAATAATGGGGAAACTCATATTTTTCTCAGCAGTCAGAAGACCAAGAGTAGTTAGTTATGTTTTTAGTTTTCTGGATAGCCCATTTTTGTCAAATGACATATTCATGGGTGAAGATGTTCCTCTTTTCAAATCTCCATTAACTAATTGCCTACATAACTAATTAACTAATTGACTAATACAGATCTCTGTTGTTTACACTGCCTCCTAAGTATGGTAGCAAATTCATCAAAATGCAAATAACCACTTTTCCCTGCCTAAATCCACATGCTTTGATGCTAACCTAGGGGAGAAAGAAGACTCCTATCTAGTATGACCTGTAACAAATCTCACATGTCTTGGAAAGAAGAGCAGCCTGCTCTTAGTCATTAAAGTAAGCCTTGTCCTGGCAGAGTTTACACATTCCCCAGCCCTGACATAGTCTGTTTCTTTCCTAGCCAGATTTACACAAGGCAGAGATCAGGGAAGCCTGCACAAACACTGTTCTCTGTTGCCACAAATGACATTAGTACGAAATGGATATTATGAGCAAGAAAACTGTGACCTTTCTTGGGCAGTGCACTTTGTGCAGTGCTCTCCTGGGCAGCATGGAGAGGTGGCTCAGGGAACCATATGGCACCATGACTCTCAGGTTTCACCTCACATCAAATATAGTTTTGGATCCTTACTTGGTTCTTTCCCGAGCTGCACTCTCACTGTGAACAACTCTCTTCCCCTGATGTTAGCAGCAGTCTCATGCTGTCCAAACAAGATGTATAAGCTCTCTGGTGGAGACTCTGCTCTCCCATGGGTTACCTGCTTTTGCTGAGAGTGTAGGTTAAGCAGCTGTGTGCCAACACTACTTCCACATGCCTTGTCACACTTTCTTCACTGCCTCTTAGGAAGAAAAAAAGGTATATTTTCCACAGTGAACTGGGAAGGAAAGTTAGTTAAGAAATGTTTACCTTGCTGCAGCCTGACTGCTGCACAGTCAGGGCATTGATAAAGGTGCAAGAATTTGATAGTGGCTGCCTGGTTCTGTGCTCCCATCATCTGTTCTAACTCTGAGCTTAAAACATACCCCGTATGCATCCCTCATAACAGGCATATGCATGCACATCCACAGTGAAGTTCACTTGGGGTGATCACTAGGATGAGAGAACAGCTGGCTCAGGCAATGTCAGGGAAGCACATGGGTGGAGGTATAAATTAACATTGAATAAACAAGCTCTGAAAGGGCCCTGTGGTGGTAGGTTGTTCTGTAGGCATTATAGCAAATACAAGATCTAGATGAATCCTTGAGTGAAAGATTTCTCCCTAGTACTGTATTTATCGTGGTTTAGTAGCATTTAAGAAAAACACTGAGATACATGATGCAGATAGTGGAAAAACAAACTGAGAGGAGTCTTCTGGAAAAACTCATTGAGGGGCAAAGTCTCAGGCCACCAGGACCTGAGAAGAGCAAGGTAGATCAAGGCCAAGTCACACCATGAAAGAAAGATGAGTCCTGTGTGATGGATGTGCTGGGGTAAGGTGAGGCAGGAGATGGTCACAAAGCTGGTGCAGAGGGATGTCTCTCAGGCCATTTACACCTTAAATAATTGGAGGAGGGCAGGAGAACATGTCACATGTCATTGTTGTCACCGAAACAGAACACATTTCACATAATGAAATGTGTTAAGTCTGGCTAGGGGGTAAAGGCTAACGGGACTTGTACCATAGCAAGGAGAGAGGAAAGATCTAAGAAAAGAATGGTGTTTTTGTGAAACAAAGAGCAGTTCTCCATCCTGTGCAAACAGATTGGATTTACCAAAAGCAATGTACTGTGGTTTTGTGATAAAAACATTATTTTTAAACTTTAAATATTTAGTGGCACTTTTCTCACATTCTCTTGTTTTTTGTTAATATACACTAAATTGAAGAACTATGTAAGCATTTCAGGTACCGAGTACGAAATTGCATAGTCATGGTTATTGAAAAATGGAAGTGAATGTGCTATTTTCCCTAGCCAAATTTGCTCTGTTTCACTTACTTGATTAAAAAACTCAGTCTGCCTTGCAGAAATTTTTATCACTCTACAGAACTTACTTAATCCTATGAGAGATCAGTGTCAGAAAAGGAAGATAATTCCAGTTTGATTTTTAAAAAAGAAGTGAAAACCCAAAACATTATATTTATGCTTTGTGATATGCTAGCACATACTTCCTTTTTATGAATGTGAAAACATAGGACTTGTAGTTTTGTGGTTGCTATTTTTTTCTTTTTTTGTTAAAGCAAGAGAGTAGCTACAGAGAATATCACATCTTCATTCATGCAAGGACAGATGATCCATAAAGGAAACGATCCACAGCTGAGCAGCACACATGCATTTTATCTATATGTGTATACATGTGTGTACTTATAAATGTAGATGAGTCCTTGTATATATGGAAACAGATATGTGTGTACATATATCAACACTACATTGACATATACTACTCTTCTCCAAGAAGCACCCTGCCTCTTCACATGCAGAAAATGTCCCCAGCCTTTGACTAACCCCTGCATTTACCATTGATTTTTGTGGGTTACCTAAAGCTAGGACTGCTATGAAAGGAAAGAGAATAAAGGCAAGCAGGCAGGCAACCTCCTGATTTATGCATTAAAAGAGGTAGGATGCCACTGTCCGTCCTCATGGGGATATCACAATTGTCCTGAGCAGCCAGCTCTGTGTCCTGCCCCACAGATGTGCTCCAGACCAAGGCTACATCCTTCCAGTTTCAGTGTCTGGTGGCTGCTTTATGCAGCCCATTGCTTGCCAGATGAGACTACAGTCTAACAGGAACAAAATACCTCAAGGTGACCAGTTTGTGTCATGTCCAATTTCCTGCTCTTGCAGGTGCTTAACATACTTTACAGTCTGATTACTGAGTTCCATCATGTGTAATTAGTAAAGCTGTGTGCCTCCATTGCTCCCCTTCCCCAGTATGAATCTCTGATGGAGGAAACCTGCTGAGCCCCAGGTAGGTGGTTCTCACTGCCTTGTGTTTGTGCTTGTGTCCTGGGGAGAGAAGAAAATTCACAGCTTCTTCTATTTCCAGATTATAAGGCTGAATTGTGTGTCTCCATAGTCATTCTGTCTCACTGGCCAGCACACATCCATTTGAAACCAAAGTTTCTAACTGGAGCTTGAAATGGTAACTCCTTCCTATTGCCTGTCCTTTTTCTCACTGAAAGGAGATCAGACCACAATTATTTATGCTGTTTTCTAGCACATTTCCATCCAGCCACCTTCTGAAAAGTGAGTGACCAATTGGAAAATCTTCCAGCTCTGACATCTAAGAACATGTCCATCTTTTCACTATCACGATGAAGCCCTTGGTCTCTGGGACAACTACCTGTAGCAATTCCCTGAAATAGCTCTTGTATTAACAACGTTGCAGAACTCCCTCTCAAAATCTCAATTCTGATTTTAGGGTCAGTAACAAAATGCCCACACTACTAATGCTGCATGCTTTACCACTCTTCATCTAACAATTTAAACTCAGATTCTATTTTAACTGTTCTCTCTGGCACACAGTCCCACCCAGTGCTCACACGGCTTTTACCTTTGTTTTGATTTTCTTCTTGTGATGGTTTCCCTGCCCTGTTTCTTGTATCTCTGTTCTATCTGGTTTCAGATCTGCATCAATACTTCCAGTTCCCCCATGTTTTTGCCATGTTCCTCAGCATCACTGTAAAAACACAAGACATATTAGCTCTCATTTTCTGTTTCCTGACCCATCTATACAGAAGTCTGCCAGCATCTGACCTTTTTAAAAATCAGTTCCTCAGTTAGGGACCTATGGGATCAGCAGCACAAGATGATGGTCATAGGAGGATAAGAAGCAGGAAGACCGTTTTTAGCTGTTGTGGCCCCTCAGTGCTTTCCAAGATGAGGAACCAGATGCCTGGGGGAGAGACATGCTCTCTTTCTGTATGAAAAATTGCTCTGACGTAATTTTGCTGAATAGTGAACGCTGATTTATCTGACAGATGTGGTCTGCGAAAAAAGAGAGGTTGTGGCCAGAATGGTCCATGCAGGAACCCGTAAATATTATGTAGCAAAACTACCATGCAAACTTGCTGAGAGGCAAAATTCCAACTTTGTTCTAGGTAGGATTCTGGGGAAACCAATGAAGAATAACAGCACTTATAAAAACAACCTCGGTAATCCACTTTAATTTTGCAACTTTTAACTGACTTGACATCTCAACTTGTGAAATCATTACAACTGATATACCTTAGGGAAGACATGGCATTGGGTAGAAAAACCCAGCCTAATGAAGCTATATCAATTAATACCAACTGCTTAGGTGCATGTTTTCTATTTCAGCACCTTCAAATAGAGTGTAAATCAGAGTGAATTGTTACTGTTCTGGGACGAGCTTGACAACTCTTGCCAGTACTGATACACTTACTTTACAGGGCAGGGCATGGACACTGTTAGAAAAGTTGTCAGGAAAGCTGCAAAAAGACACACTCGATTTTGATTTCTTGAGTTTTAATATTACCAAAGTATTTATTTTAAGCTGGAGACACTGCCTGTTTAATCCACTTATCTTTTCATTTGTGGGTTGGATAAAGTGCAACCACTAGAAAAATGTTAGGACATAAATACTATGGCAGTCATTCACGTGACAAGCTTAAACCCACTTCCTGTAATGAAGAATAAGATGGGAAGAAAGATAAGCAATTCTACTTTTCCTCCTTCTTTCTGCAAATCTTACATGAAAGAGATTCCTTGGGACACAGATTTCCAAGATATGAAAACCAGATCTGGGAGTGCAAGATTAGTACTTTTTGGCATATGACCCCCCGCGCCAAGAAGGGCCCTCTGTATCCTACTGCCTCCCACACAGCCTGCAAGCAAGGAAGCTTATCCCCACCAGCCCTCCAGGTAGTCATGTGCAGCAGTAGTCCTTGCTTCCACGACTTCCCTGGGATCATTCACAGGTTTCCTTGGCTACAGACCCAAGTCATCCCGGCTGGCAAGCCAACTTCCACATGGACTGTAACAGGTCTTTGATGCTACAGCCAGCAGTGTCCACTTCTTTTTGCTGAAGAACGTTGAGCAAAAGCAGGCCATGAAACAATTATTCATCGCTGGTTTTGTGTAAAGAAAACTGGATCCATTTGTGGCCTCCTATTTTGCCAAAATGACACAAAAATAACAGCTACATAAGGTGCTACCTGAATTAAGTTTTCTTTTCTTTCCAGATCACTGAGAGAATAATAGTTTTATTTGTCGTGATCAACAGTCAGGAAGAAGTTCAAGGGAAATATGTCGTCTGTGTTTTATTTTTCCTTTGGAATTTATTAGATGTGATCAGGTAAGGAGTCAAAATCAAAACCATGAGGGGAAAATAGGTTATTCTTGCCAGCAGAACTCCATCCCCATTGTGCAGCAGGCTCATTTAATTGTTTCAAAATTGGCAAAGCATATTATCCATTTTTAAATAAAAGATTGAACTTTTTAAGTTACCTAATGATTTTTAGAAAAATCCACATGGTTAAGAGGCAGAGTAATTTACAGATGTAAGAGAGAGTAATGCATTAGCAGACTGCATTAACATTTGTAGTTCAAAGGCCTTGATGTTTTTAACAAAAATTCAGAAGGCAGTCACAACTACCTTCTGGAGAACAGCAATTCCTGAAACCATCCTGATCACCATTACCATCCTGTTACTTTATTATTTTATTTTTTATCCACTTTGATCCAAGACTGACAGTATAGTAAGGCAGCACCAGTGGAACTGCAAAGACAGAAAAACTATTCTGGGTTAGTTGCACTATGCTTTCCAAAAAGCCAAGAGCTCCTGCTGCAGGAGACTGAGATTTTTGGTGTAGTAGGGCATATATCACACCACAAGAACAACAAATATTTCTCATATGTAATACAAGCCTCTATGCACCTCAGTTTTCAGACTTAGACCAGGTACACACAGAATTAAGAAACATTTTAAGAAGACACAGCTCTCAACGCAACCTATGTATTGCAGTAAAACTTCTTTTTCTGCTAAAATGGCTTTCTGCTAATTTAAATATATTGCTTAGGGGACTGACTGAAGAAGATGGTTTCAGGCATTAAAGGAAACAAGTTATAAAAGAGATCTGAAACAGCCAAAGTGTCAGAGAGAATTGATAAAGATTTTAAGTCAGTTTAAGAGTATTTTGAAATACATTTTAATAGGCTGCTACTTGTATTAATTATTTTGATTATAGTTCAGTCCCATTTCTTTTTGAAGTTTGTAAAACTAAAACAGTAGAACCTTATCTGAAATGAAAGGGTTCATTGCAGCTGGAGAAATGCCAAAAGTATATAAGCAATATTGTCTGTGAATTCCTGTCAGTGCATAATAGTACCATTGATGCATCATTATTTTCTACACTTGCTAAAGAACAGAGTTAAGCACCACAGCAGTAATAGCAGTTGTTTAACAGGAAAGCTACTGTGGTCTGTAGCAGAAAATGTCCAATTCAAATAAACCATACAAATTTAGAATTCTTACCTGATTTATTTTACAGCATCTGTGCCATGTCCTAGTATCTCAAAGAAGTATTTATATCTAAAAGTACATAGGGATCTCTCCTATCCCTTAGCCAACTACTCTTGAAGTACTACAAGTTTTTCCACATAAACTTTCAGGGACATAATTTCCCTGAAGGACTATTTATTATGCGTCATGGCTAGTGATATACTGAGAGCAAGTTCTGATCTTTCCTGCTCACACTGTAACAGCCCATGGAATTGTATAGAGAGGGAGTAGCTGTTTCCTTTTTGTATTGGGTTGAGATTCAGCCTTAAAAGCAACAAAAATAAAAAATGGAGACAATCCTGAGGTTTCAGAGGGCAACCTTGAGAGTCAGTGGTGCATTTTCAGCCTATCACACTCTTCTACAGTCCAGATATGATGCAAAATTAATCGAATTAATCAATAAGAAGGGAATACAGGAAGAGTGTTTAACACTAGTTTCATCTGTAAGAAAGTCTTGGGTAATAGATTTACACATCTCTAGCAAGCCCACAGTGAAAAAGTCTTTCAGCTGACCAAAAATGCAAAAATAGAGAAACACTGTTTCTCCAGTGTTTGGAGAGCTGCTGTACCACTTTAAGATCAAACCACCTACAGGTCACCTTTGGAAACTGATGTACTAAGCATTCTGGTCTCTCAATGAGCAACAGTAACAGCCACAGAAAAAATAAAATGCTGCAGTACATTGGTGACCAAGTGCTTTTTTGGACCTATTACTCCTGCTGAGGTCCAGATGTTATGTATCTGCAATTGCCTTCTTGTTTAACCTTCTCCAGGAGTGATTCAGCTAGCTCAGCAATCATAAATCAGTATTGTTTTGGTCCCAAGCAACAGTGATATTCTGCCTGCTCCTCTCAGTTTTGACACCCTCATCTGAAATCCATTTTCTGATGGACCATTATGAAATCATGCTGGTTTCTGATAGACCTTTCTGTCTTGAGGGCTTTATTGCTGTCTGCCTGCTCTAGGGTAGCACCACAGATAACTCTTCTGAAAAAATGAACCATGTAATTTCAGGCATTGAAGTCTGAATGAAAATGTTGCTGGCTCTGAAATTTACTCAGATAGCTCCAAGCTCTTCTGCAATTCCTATGAATTTTCCAATAGTATATCTTTATTCTAAAGACATCATGATTTCCTCAGAGCTAATCTGCTTTCCTCTTATTGCAGGTACACTTACAACATGTTGGCAAGGATGGGCATATACTACCTACCACTAACATGGCTCAACTTCTCACTATGCATCCCGCTTTATCCCCTTTCAGTTCTGGCTAAAGGTAAGGAGGTGGGAAGGGTACCAACCACTTGTTTCTTTAATATTCTTCAGTAAAATATGATCACTTCAATTGCTGTTAGTGTTTAACATAGCTCCTCATGTGTTGCCAAAGCTGTCATAAATGTTCATGTACCTTCATATTAACCTGTATGTCACCTCTGTCTCTCTTTTCTGTTATTTTTTCTTTAATGGGAACTATCTGGGGTTTGGGGCTTGTGTGTCTGGTAGGTTTGGGGGGTTTTTGTCTGCTTGGTTTTGTTAAGTTTTTAAAAATTAAGGGAAGATGTTCTTTTTGTCTAAGTAAAACAGAAAGATACCCTCATAAAAGACATATGTATTCCTCCCTTCCAGACTGAGTATACTAGACAGCACGTTCCCCCCTGCTTCTCCCCTGCTCAGGCTGACCTTACTGGCTCAGGCCATACTTAGCAGGTTATCATACTTACACCAAGAACTCTGCCCACTGAGAACACACTGAAAGCACTTGTTTCTTACAGAACTTGTTAGTGAATAGGATATATTTATTAATTCCAGTATATAGAGCAATTAGCACCCCAAACCTACAAAACGGAACTCAAAGAGAAAACATATGTATGTATATGAATGCATATATTGATATATAAAATATATAAAATATAAAAGGTAACTGATTTATTCATTAAGCTTTTTGATTATCTTCTTCTTCCTTTAGACTAAGGATTTACCATGTTTTTACAGGATTTGCAATTTGTGTATCACTGCCTTATTTTGAATCCTTTGGCACATACTCCATCAAGCTACCATTTCCATTCACCTTCTCAATCTACTTCCCCTATGTTCTGAAAATGTACCTGCTAGTGCTCTTTGCAGGTAAGTATCTCATCTTCCAGAAAGCTGGGTCTCAGCACAACTGAGGTGGCTATGGCAACAAAAAATCAAATCTGTACTGGGCCTTTCACAGACTCCTAACTCTCTCTGCTACATCTCTTGCAGACCGCTGCAAGAAAGTGCATCACTACCTATTTTAATTTCCAGTATCTTTCAAATACAAATAGTTGAATTTGAAAGATAAACCATGTGTATCTTTTTATGGTGCATAAAAACACAAACCTATAAAAGTTGTTTCAGTGATGCTAGCTTTACAGCTATTTAGTGAAACTTGCTTTTTTGTTTGCTTTTTAGAAAATCCAATTCCCATTTGATCATACTCTGGCTCTGTCTAACTCTTCCTCACTCACGACTCCTAGCTAGCACGAGAAGTTATTTCTAAATTAGGACTTTTACAGCATAATTATTTAAAGGGATAAAAAAACAAGACAATTCCAAAACCTGCCTGTAAACATATCCCTCCTGCTTCTCATCAAAATACTTTGGAAAAATTTCAACTGAATTTAGCTGCATTATACAGAAGTCTTTGTTTGATCATGGGCTTTAAAGTGAATTTGAAGGATCTCATCTTTATGATGTAGTGTTCTAAGTACATGGCAGGAACTGTGCAAAGTTGCCAGATGAAGGTGCTTACAGTTCCTTCTAAATTAATTGAAGACAGTTTGAATTCTACTCCTTTGTTTTTTACATTGTTTTGTGTTTTGATTCAGGTATGTGCTTTATCATCCAGAACCTCTTCTCTGAGAGAATGGCACACCTAGGGACAGGCAACATCAAAAATAAAAGAAGCTAAGTTGATATTTTGTTTGGAGGGACAAAATATATTCCTAGGGGATTGCTGCCCATCATAGTTGAAACAAACTGGACAAAGATTTCTCAATGCAAAACTCCTTAATATGAATATTATCTGGCTGTGTAGAATTTTCAGAAAAGGCAGATCTCTTGAGTGCACCTCAAAAAAAGAGCAGCTTTTGAAAACTTTTGAATGTTTTGACTTCAAGTGGCTAGAGTTTTAAAATTAATTTTTTCAAACATATGTTATGGAATTCTGAAAAAATTGAAGAGTGCCACAACTCACAGCCACACCCTTATTTCAGTGTTAATTCTTATCTCATTAGCTACAGATATTCTGTATTGACAATATCATTTAATCTGTAAGATTACTTTATACTGGGCCAACATGTATGTACCTCACATATAAATGCTAAATTGGCTGGAACTGGAATCTCTCAAGGAGCAGAAGTCAGACCCTTTTGAACCTAGAGACTAACATGCTAATTAACCCAGGCATTCACTAAGGATCCTTCACATTCAGGCCCCATCCTTCAGTTATCAAAAGAAGGTTCCAGAAAATGCAGCTAAATCAGAAAGGCAATTGTTAAGGTACTCATCTACTGTATATTCAAGGAGATGTTTAAGGGTCAGAAATAAACATTTATAATCATGTGTTTGGCATGTCAGTCTCTTCCCCCACAATGATTTTCTTCCATGCTGAACAGCAGACAGATATGTGCAAAAGAAGTGTGATGTAGTCAGGTCAAATAATATGTTGTTCCTAAAAGGGAACTGAATGACTATCAAAAGCCATGTGCGAAATTCTAGGCATTTTACTCAGTTGTATTGCTCCTCATACTTCTCTAGGATAATCTGTGAGAATGCAACTAGATCATAGGCTTTTCAAAGGTTGGGAATGAGGAATATATACAGCAACCCAGTGGATTATACAGGCAAAAATAAGCAAATAATTCCTTAGAGGCTGGCAGGAGGTTTTCTGATGTGTCATCTGTATTGGTGATCATTTACATTTCAATTCAACTCAAGCATGTGGGAGAGAAAAGTGAGCCTTTTTTTCTTTTAGCTGACTGAAAACTGTGGGAAGGGAGCCTAGATAATAGGAATAGGAGAGAAGGTAACATTTAAAGGGAAACTAAACACTGTTACAATATGAAGAGGCTTTTGCCTGTATGACTTTTCAAATCTTGCAGCCTAAGAGGTTATATAAGGAAACAGTGAAGCTAAATTAATTTGTTTTGAAAGGTCACCTACTATAATTTTTACTTATTTAATACATGTGGCAGGCAAGGCGTGCAGACTGTTTTGACCACTGAGTATTTGCAGACCACGAGCAACAAGACTGCGCATAGAATAGTATAGTGTCAACCCTGGATTCGCTTTTTTCAAACCACTGCAAACAGAAATTTGGAACTGAGTATAGAAACAGGAGTGCCTGCACTCTGGGCTTCTGTCTGACTCAAACTAATTCAACTGTGAACAGTGTCAAGAAACATACAGAGCCACTGAATAAGATGACAGTTTTGAGGATAGCCAGAGTAAGTCCACATTAAACCACTATATAACTTACTGAGGTTGAAACATGAACATTTTTTCCTTGGAAATTCAATCCAACATGCCAGAAACAGCTGGTTCCAGCCAGTTCCAAAATTGAGCCGCTGCAGGACACAGCTGAGCCAAACAGCAAAGATGATGGCATGGCATCTCTCTGAAAACTTAAGGTAAGAAATGTTACACAGCAGCTGTGAGAAAGAAGAGTAAGAAAAATGTAAGAGAAACAGCTCTGTAGACACCAAGGTCAATGGATAAGGAGAGGAAGAGCTACTCTAGGCACTGCAGCAGATTCCCCTGCATGCCATGAAGAAGACCATGGTGGACTAGGTTATCCTGCAGCCCACGGAGAAACACACCAGACAAGATATCCACATGGCAGCCAGTGGAGGACCCCAGGCTGGAGCAGGTGGCTGTGGCCTGAGGGAAGCTGCAGCCCATGGAGAGCCCACACAAGCAAAGCAGGAACCGTGGCCCATTAGGGGCCACACTGAGGCTGCTTTTTCCTAATGGACTGTACCCCATGGAAAGGACCTATGCTAGGGCAGTGCTTGAAGAGCTGCAGCTCGTGAGAAGAAATCATGAAGGACTATGTCCCATGGGAGGGACCCCATGCTGGAGCAGATCAACAGTGCTCTGTTGTCTTCAACAGTGTGAAGACAAACAAGCAGCAGATATTGAAGTTTCTTACCTAAGTGCAACCCCCACACCCACCTTGTACTGCCTGGGGAGGGAGGAGGTAGAATATGCAGGAATGAGGGAGTAAAGTGAGTCTAGGAAGAAGGGAGGCATAGGGGAAAGTAGTTTTAGTTTTGCCTTTTTTCTTTCCATCCTACTCTATTTTTAATTGGCAATAAATTTTTCTTCCACAAGTTGAATCTGTTTTTGTGACAGTGGATAGTAAAGGATCACTCTGTCTTTATCTTGACCCATGAACTTTCTCATCCTATTTTCTCCCTGTCCTGTTGAGAAGGAGGAGGAGGGAGAATGAATGTCCTGTTGAGGAGATGGGGCTGAACAGACATCTGGAAGTCAGCTGAGGTCAATGCTATCACAGATTAAGCCATGTTTATTGTTTTGTGCTAAAAAAATGTTATGTCTTGAGTCTTACAGCTGGGCAAAAGGCTGGAATAGGAAAAAATTCTTTAAAATTCACTATTGAGAGGACCCCCAAACATAAACTGCATGAAAAAGGCATGAAGCTCATGACAGAAGACTTCCCCAACTCCCTCTAGTACAGAGGTAACTTGGGGCAGGCAGCTGGGAGATTGCAGTCAGCCTTCCATGTGTGACCACAAAAGGCCACTGTAACTTCAGCTCCAACACCTCACCTAAGTTCCTGGAAAAGCTCAGAACTGGGCAGGCAAAAAGATGTTTAAGACAATGGCTTTTATGACAATGAGTTGTACTTCAATGATTATAGCCTGTTTGAAAGGGATGGGATCCACCTGTCTAAAAAGGGCAAGAGGAGCTCTGTCAGTAGACTGGCCGATTTGGTGAGATGGGCTTTAAACTGAATCAGTTTGGTCCAAAGTGGCAATGCTCATGCCATTGCTTTCTCCTGGGGAGTGGGCCATGCCAACCAGGGCAAGCTTGGCTGCCTCAAGATGAGTCCTAGGGCTAACCACATCAGGTATGTGTATGGCTATGGGGAATCCTCTTACACCCCTCCTAGGGAACCTGGATGCTCGACTGCCTCCCTGAAGTGCCTGTACACAAATGCACAGGGCACAGGGAATAAACAAGAAGAACTGGAAATCTATGTGTGGTCACAGAGCCATGATCTCACTGCAGTTTCAGAGACATGGTGGGAGAGCTCATCACTGGAATGTTGTCATGGATTCCTGTGTACTTTTTAGAAAGGACAGGTCAGTGAGGCAAGGTGGTGGAGCTGGTCTTTACATGAGAGAGCATCAAGCTCTGCCCAGGAATGGACAGGGAGAGCTTATGGATAAAAATTAAGGGACTGGCTAAAATGGGTAACAATATTGTGGGTATTTACTACAGGCTACCTGACTCAGACAAGGAAGTTGATGAGGCTTTCTGTGGGCAACTGGAAGTAGCCTTGAGATCACAGTGGTCCTCCTCTGAGAATTCAACAACCCTGGTATTTGTTGGAGGCACAATGTGGCTGCACATACTGGAAGACAATTTGTTAATGCAAGTGGTGGAGGAGCCAATGAGGAGATGTGTGTTGCCCTCCAGAGGTCCCTTCCCACTCCAAAAATTCTGTAATTCTATGAATTCAAATCTTTGTATCTTGAGATACCAGCACTCCCAGATCTCTTTATGCAGGGCTGCTCCCCAGCCAGTCCTCTACCCATTTAGACTTGTATCAGGCACTACTCTGTACCAGATGCAGAATCCACTATTTTGATTTGTTAAATTTCACGCCATTAATCATAGCCAAATGCTCATCTATCCACATCTTTCTGCATGATCTCTTGTCTCTCAAGAGTCAACAGCAACTTTCAAATTTAGTATTATCAGCAAACATATTAATGGTGCGTTCAAGTCCTGCCTCCTGATCATGGACAAATACATTAAACTGAACTGGCCCTAGATTTGAATCCTGAGGAATACTGCAGATGACTGTTTGTCAGCCCCATGCACTACAACTCTTTGAGCTCTGCCCTTCTGCCAGTTCTTTAACCAGTGCACTGTGGACCCACTCTTCTCACCGCTGAACAGCTTGTTCAGACAGATGTCGTATGGGACAGTATCAAAAGCCCCACTAGGCGGGTGGCTATATCATAGAAGCATATCAGATGAGTTACTCAGGGCTTTCCCTTTGTGAACTCAAGTTGACTGTGCTTGATGGTTGTATTGTTCTTTAAATGCCTTTCAACAGTATCCAGTATGATCTCCATAAATTTTCCCAGGTAATGAGGTTAGAGTAATAGGCCTGTAGTTGCCTGTGTCTTTCCTCATGCCCTTCTGGTAAACTGGATTAATGTTGGCCAGTTTCTGGTCAACAGGGATCTCCCTAGACTCCCAAGAGATAGCTCCTCCAGTGCTCTGGAATAAATCCCATCAGGCCCCCTGGACTTACAAAGATTAAACTGATACAACTGCTCATGTACAGTTACAGCGTCCAGAAATGAAAAGTCACTTCTGCTGTACGTTCTCTTAGAGGACAGGCCAGATCAATGTCTATGTTATTAATGACTGATGCAAAAGCATTGTAATGCCTCTGCCTTTTCTTCATCCTTTTTTCAGGTGACTACCTCAATCAAGAATTGGCTGAATATTTTCCTTAGATCTCCTCTTGCTCTAAACATACTCAGGATTTCTTTTTTTGCTCTCTGACCCAACACTGGCCAGTTTCAACTCTGAGCTTTGGGCTTTTGTGTTTTCTCTCTACACGTGGGAACCACAGCTCTGTAATCATCCTTTGAGGCATGACCTCTCTTATAGACATCATACAATTTCTTCTCTTTGTGAGTGCTAAGAGGAGTTCCCTGTTCAGCCAAAACAAAAAAATTTAAACTCATAATTTAAACTCACTATTACTGTGGCCACAACAGCCACCAACAATCCCGTATTCTCCTCTATTCACAAACAGCAAGTTGGGAACGGGGGGTGGGGGGGAGGAGCGCTGGGGAGACATCTTTCCTAGTTGTCTCAATGAATACTTGTGACAAGAAATTATCTTCAACATACTTCTGGAATTTCTCAGACTTCCTTGTCACAGTTGTCTGCCATTTCCAGTTGATATCCAGGAAATTTTCCATAAGAACCAGGGCTACTGGTCCAGATATTTCTCCTCCTTGTCCATAGATTAAATAATCAGTGCTAGCATTTGGCTGAGTGAACAGCAGTAGACACCTACAGCGGCATCTGCTTTGTTTTCCATCTCCCTAATTCTCACTCAGAGGCTTTCAACCACATTATCCCTAACTGCAAGGAATGTACAGTGAAAACTGTGCCTTCCAATGCAACTATTTGCCTAGCCTGCCTTGCCTATCCCTCCTGAACAGCCTATAGCCCTGCATGCCAACACTGCAGTCATGGGACTAATTCTACAAAGTCTTACTAATCCCAATGATTTGTCAGCTTTGGCAGCTGGCAAATGCTCCCGGTTCATCCTGTTTATTTCTTGTATCATGTGCATTGGTGTTCAAACATTGCAGATACTCTCCTAAACTCTCAGTGCTTTCTGCAGCTCTGTTAGCATTGTAACTCTCAGGCCATGCTATGCCATTCCTTGGCTTACATATTCTCCTACATATCAGCAGGAGTTCAGTTAATTCAGCTGTTTGTATATTGCTCCTCTACGCAAACATACACAGCAAGTAGGCATCACACAGCAATTCCCTTTAAAAAAGACAATTTAGTCTGAATTAAAATGCTAACAAACATGCAAACTGAGATGATTAAAGGTGTAAGTTAGTTTGAAACAGTGTATTAGAGATGGAGCAATTAAAATGTGACAAATTTGGCTTTGTTAGAGGTTATTTAGAAGTGCACACAAATGGAAATGTCATGAATTGAGATGCAGACTTGCTGACAAGAACTTTCACTGAGTCCTTCTGCACATTCACCTTTAGAGAGTTTTCTCAGTATAGAGTTGCATATGCAGAAAACTACCACTAATTATCCAATATTTTGGAAAGGCATACAAGTACTGCATTAATCCTCCACACACCCAATCAGTGAAGAAATGCTCAGCCTTCACACAGTACCCTTATTGGATGAGAAAATCCTAGAGTCATGGAATCATAGATTATTCGAGTTGGAAGGGGGCCACAAGGATCATCAAAGTCCAGCTCCTGGACCTGCATAGGACAACCCCAGAATCACACCATGTGCCTGAGAGCACTGTCCCAATGTTTCTTGAACTCTGTCAGGCTGGTGCTGTGACTTTCCTGGGGAGCTGTTCCAGCGCCCAACCACCCTCTGGGGGAAGAACCTTTTTCAAATATCCAACCTAAACCTCCCCTGACATAACTTCAGGCCATTCCCTCAGGTCCTGTCACTGTCACCACAGAGAAGAAATCAGTGCCTGCCCCTCCTCTTTCCCTCATAACAAATTCGTAAATTTTGATGAGGTCTGTCCTCTGTCTCCTCTTCTCCAGGGCAAACAGACCAAGTGACCAAGAAGTCAGAGGAGAATTTCTTTTACAGAGGAAATGTTATCAGTCCTGAAAATAACGTAATTCCTCCAATGGGTGTGTCTTCTAGATATATGGAAATATAATTTCCTTCAACCTGATAAAAAATCAACAATGCTCTTAGCAGTACTGTTTTGAAAGACACTACAGAACAATGCCCAATTATATTCAGTTAATTTTTGTCTACTTCAGCAAGGAGGATTGCTAAATACAAAAGTGCTTTTAATATTTGTCTTGGCAAGATAGCAAAGTGAAAAATTCTCTATTCCTTCAGAAAGAAAAATAATAAATAAGGAATATAGCAGGGGCTAATATATTTAAGATGATAAATGTGGGAAAGAGTTGCTGTGTTGTCCCTTTTCCCTAGAGGCAGAGAAGAAGTCTCCTTATGTGCAAAGAAGTGTAAAGGAGACAAGAACAGTCACAAGTGGGAAGAAAATTGCAGCTGTCCTGGAGCTGCAGATACAACAGCCATCAGGATCATTGACTCATTTCAACGATCCTTATAAAGCCATTGCAAAATTGACATGCATACCACCCTTTTTCAGAAATCCTGCTCACACTATATAGTCATAATGTGTTGTCACTACTTCACAAGGATATTGTGCTATTGCTAAAGGAAGGATTATCAGTTTAAAAAAATGCTCATTCCAAGTCTGTTACACTAAAACATACTTTAGTAAATATGCTATATCCAAACAAATTTTACAAGTTTGTTTTATTTTCAGCCATTCCTTCAAAGCTTCCATGAATTAAAGGAATATTCCACTCCAGCTTTTGAGGTTCCCAGATGTCACTGAAACAACTCAATTGAAACTGAATGTATATTTGTCATTTAGATTCAGCACATTTGCAAAACAATAATGTATCAGTTAAAGACAAAATATTGTTTTTCATAGGAATTTTTATGATGAAGCAAAAGGGAAAAAAAACCCAAACTCAATTAAAAATATTGTGATAGGAAACATCTTTCAAATACAGCTTCTTGATGCCTGAGTAATAATATTATGTTTTCAAGTGTGGACTGTTTTCTTCATTGGATAAGGTACGGTGTGCAGCTACCACCCATAAGCTTTAGTCCATACTGCTTTCTTCTTGAACTCTGCAAGAGACCTCAAGGCCAGAAGTGTAACTGTGAAAACAGGGACAAATTACATTTAGTTGTGCAGTCCAAAGGAAAAGATATTAGAGTATTCTTCCTAGTAATTTTACTAACACAGGTATAGGTTTAGTTCTCCTTTTACTGACTCTTTTCGTAATTCTTTCATTTGTGGTGATGTGCTAGGCCCTTTGTCTACTTTGTAGCATGTCTCTCACTGAAATCGTATCACACCATCTTCTAATTTGTCTATCACTTAGGCACACAGATCAACCAACATTGCAGAAAGTTCAAATTCAACAAGCAATGATGCAAGCCAGGACTTAGGAGGCACTGGGAACAGCAGAAGCACAAAGTCCTCTGCAGAATTCAAATTCTGATTGGAAATGCAACTCACTGATGCTTTAATTCAGTTTGAAAAGATCATGTGTTTAGACAAAATCCAGTAACCAACCTAGTCACAGTCTAGTTATTCAGATGGAAGTTTCATGTTCTAGTGTGTAAAAGGAAAAAAACAATATGAAGCTCAAGGGGAACACTGACTTATCTCTATGAGGGCATACTGAAAATATATGGTGAATATCAGAACTTTTTGATATCCAGAGGAGGTTCTCCAACAGCCATTAGCTTTGCTTCTGGTGCAGATTAGCAGACACTACAGGGGAATTTACCAGAGAGTGACTAAAGACTGCAGACATCAAAACAAGGGTAATGATCCTAAAAATAAAAATAACCTATAACTGGATTTCACGAAGCCTTGTTTAGGTCCAATAAATCAGATGGTCCAAAGGAAGTACACTGTGTTCATGGAAAGAAGCACAAGTGCACTTACTTCACTTGAGAATATTTGTGGTGTCCTCTTAAAATGACTTGCACAGACCCTACATATGTAAGAAAGCAATGGGATGCATGCTAGGGCTACAACTCCTACCACAATTCAACATATTGTCTACTTTCCATCTTTCTTTCCATGTATCTTTTCAGCAGCCCTCATTTCTCTTTCCCTTTTTCTCAGACTCTTACTAGGCTGTTCTAGTTCACCTCCTATCCCTTCCACAGAGTGCAGTCTTTACTTGCACCTAAGTTATGTGATTTGTATTCTAGTACTGGAGCATTTCCCAACAGTGTGTTGCATCTTATTTTTAAGGGTAACTTCAAAAACAACACA
>VZTT01020037.1:42593-77204 GCA_013400855.1 Buphagus erythrorhynchus | reverse complement strand
CACCCTGCACTGTCCCTGTTTTGGCTCACAGGCTGTGGCCTCGCTGTGACCATGAACAATCCCTCTTCTGCCCTCCCCTCACCTTCCCCCAGTAATCCTTCCTCTTCTGCCACACTCTGCAGGTGTTATTGCAAATAAAATTCACACAAAGACACTCCCCAACCCCATCAAGCCCCCTTGAACTCTCATTCTAACATTTTACACAAGAAATGCTCTTTGGCCCAAGAATGCCACAAATCAATAAGCACTACATGAGCTGAGCATCTACAGTTTCATGTGGGCTGTAGCAACTTCAAACTGTAAAGAATGAGCTGGGGCTGTTTTGTCACCATTTATTATGTTGATTGTGTATTTATTCCTTGAAGCAGGATTCTGCCTAATGTTCTGTGCTTTGAAAAAGCCTGGCAGCTGGTCTAAATGAGTTATAGACCCATTTGCCACCAAATCAAAGCCCAGAGCCAGATCAAAGACAGATAAAAAAAAATCATTTTTCTGTCACAGACTGGATGGCTTCTTCTCTGCCCTGTAAATAAAATTGATATTATTTCATCCAACTTCTATTTTCTCCTGATCAAAATATGATTATGTCTAATGCTATCCTGTCCAGGGCACTGAAGTTATACGAGATGTGAAAGCTTATTGATGTATTCAATTACTGGATGCTGCTCCATTGTCTGCTGAGCAGAGATGCTCAGTTATCGGTTCTTTAGAGCTGTATATTTCTGCCTAACAAAGTCATAACTCCCACAATTACCTGCCTGATGGATGGAAAACAGAAATATCTCATGAGTCCAATGCTGTTATCAGCTCTTCTCTATCTCTAAAATTGTTTCATATTAATGAGATTAGGGCTGTGAAAGACGTGGCACAAGGTTTAATTATTTATATTTTTTCCTCCCGTGGTAGCCACACACTCATGTTTCTTGATCTGCATAATGATTTTTCTATAGTACAGCATTTCCCCAGTAAGAACTAGATGAAATGTGAAAAGCAATGAAACATAACCTTTCTAAAGGCTTATGTAACTAAAGCTTGCATCTATATTTCTCCCCATCTAAACATCTAACCCTTACATCACAATAGCTGTCACAATACTCCTTAGCAGAACCTGCACTGAAAATATAAAATTACCCCATTGCATTTAATTAGGCTGAAACACACAGAATAATTCTCAGGAGCTGGGTGCATTGACTGCAGGTAGTCACACTGTTCATAAACATCTTGAACATCAGTGACATTTTTCTCCCTGTAGATTTCCAGTAACAACTGTCCATGCTTTATAACAGTATTGAGTAATGAGTTGGCACATGCACAATCCTGCTTTCCAAATGCCACTGCACTCTCACCTATACTTTTTCCCCAGGAAATCTAGTTGGAGTCTATGCAACTGCTTGTAGTGTATTTTTACCTCTTCCTTGGGCTTGCAAGATATTTTTTCATCAAATAGAGACACTTTCTCTTACTACAATTTACTGTGTCGAGAGACAAGGAGAGGTATTTTCCACAGGGCTGTTCTGGGATGTTATCCCTGCAGTAAGCACTCAGATTTTAATATAAACAATATAGCTGTGATACAGTACAACTGCCCTAAAGGCTGTTGAGGCTGCTTCTGTTTATTATTTGTGCTACACAAAAAAGCATTTCAGCTTCATCATCTCTAAACACAGCAAGTTCCAATCCCACAAGGAAGAAGATACCATGCAAGTCAAGCACGTGAAAATGACTCTGTATGTATAGCAACCAGAAGAAATTCTGGTCCAAACTAGGCTGTTCAGAAATTCTGATGCTCCCTGAAGCATGCAGCACAAATATTTGACCAAGTAAGAGATTAAATTTTCCCTCCTACACATTTAGCAATAGGTGATCTCGACGTGGTCTACAGAAGGGTTTGATGCTCAGGCTCCCAGGGAAGCTCGGAGTTATTAGATCATTCAGCAACTCTTTTTGGCACTCCTGACTGTCTACTCATGCAACTGGTGACATTTAATCCATCACCCTCAGCTCCCAGGAGGTGGAATTATGGAGCTCTTCAGAAGTGACCGTGCAGCCCCCTGTCCCTCCCTCCTGCTTGTCTCCCTCTGCAGTGGGGCGTCTTCCAGACAAAAAGGGTTAAAGTGTCACTGCCACACAGATGATTTCCAGCACTATCTCTCCCTCCCAGCTCATCATTCTGTAGCAGCCTGACTGCTGTCACCCTCCTTTATTATATATAGCAGATGACAGGAGTAATCTTTAGTTCAGAGATGACAGTTTGTGTTATAAAAATCTGAGAATGATGTAAGCACTATTACTTGACATCACTGGCATACAGCTTGAGGTAACTCATACCACTGCCAGTGATAACCACATCTTCCCTTTAGACCCGACATTTATTTGGGGTATCATTTATTTCAATACAGCATTTTTGCCAGTGTTCAGCCTGTTGAACATTTTAGGAGGGAGATCTGCTATGCTTAAAAATCTATACTGCATTTCATAATGAAAGGCAAATGGACATTTTTCAGATCAGAGTAGTTTAAGCAGTATGGATAAAATCCTGGGACAACAGCTTTGAACACTAGACATTTGCATTTATTTACTGATTAATCACTTTATACTTACACTTTTCTCCGTATCTTAAATATTGTTTCCTTCTTTACTCAGGAACCTGTAACTCTACTGTAAGAAACTGAGAACCAAGATAACTCATCAGTATTTGTTTAGAAAGCATATGTTAGCATGTGAAGTGGAACTACTTATGACATTTTCAAAAAGCTATGAATAATCACATATCATTAAAAGTGTTGAT
Organism: Buphagus erythrorhynchus; assembly: GCA_013400855.1. Taxonomy (NCBI): domain Eukaryota; kingdom Metazoa; phylum Chordata; class Aves; order Passeriformes; family Sturnidae; genus Buphagus; species Buphagus erythrorhynchus. The sequence continues at coordinate 74,416 of VZTT01020037.1, read as the reverse complement.
TGAGACAGTGCTTTGCCATGACATTTTTAATCTATGGAATAAGTAAATGCAGACTCTCCCTAGCAAAAGGAAAAAAACCTGGATTTCATACCCCAAAGTTTTCTGTCTACTGTATTCTAGATGTAAAATAGAGAAAAGGAAGGAGTTGCTGGCAAATCCAATAGCAAAACTTCCTTTGATTTCAGTGGGATCAGGTGTATTGCAGCTGTGATAATTTCCTAAAAAAAGGAGTACGTGTTGCCTTTGGAAGGGAGATTGAGGCTTCCTTTCCATTCACACGTGGAATCTTTGGGTAACTCTACACTCTTCACATTAAAAAGCTGCTTTATTTGCTGAATTCGGAACATCAGCCTACTCTTTGTTGAGAAAGCAAAACAGTAGTTTAATGTAATGTACACGCTGGGAATAAATACACTTGTTTAGAGAAATTGTAAGACTCAAGAATGTGAGAAATAGAATAAAATTCAGCCAGCACAAGGCAGGGGAGGACTGGAGCAGCAGAACAGGGAGCAAGCTCCTCATACCCCATGGTGGTGGGAGCTGATGGATTTATCACCTCTGCAGACATCACATACCATGAACTCAGTGTTCTGAGCTGCCATTTCAAACAGACCCGATGGGCACCAAGATCCTGCTTATTTCCAAATATGTCTACTATAAACAGGAAACCACTGCCTGGGAAGAGGCAGCAATTTCTGAGCTGTTTCCTTAGTGACCAACAGGAATGAAATAAAATACATTGTACAGAACAGTGTTTCATATCCTGAACACCAGGCAGCAGCATTTTAAGGAAGTTTCATTCCTGTAAAGCTAAACTGACTATTTTAAAATTAAAAACTACTAACAGGGATGCTGCATGTGCTGCTAACACTTCTGAAAGTACTATGTTCAAGCATATTCCACCAGGTTGTAATCTAGTTGGAAGTACTTTAGGCTGGATTTTATTGTTAAAGCTTGTGTGCTCCACCACTACACTCAAAGAAATGGCCAGAAATCCCTGCCCTAACCTCCTAACCCTGAAAATTTTTATAATAGAATCACACACCCTTATTCTCCATGAGACTACAGCATCACTGGAATGAGGGCACAATATTGGTCAAACAAAAGACCTTCATATGAGTGTTCAGTTTGGGCTTTAATTAAAAAACAGTTTCTCACTAGGATTGCTGGGTAACTTCCACAGGAAACTTCAGTCCAGGATGACAACTAATTAACTTTCTCCAGCTGGAAAAGTCTGCCAAAATCTCAAGCAACTAAAAGCAGGATGTACAGTACTCCTTGAGGCTGACCAATGTTTCCCATGCCAAAACAGGCACTGCTATGATATTAAATGCTGTACTCTAAATTTTTGAGTCATTTGACTTCTCAGTTGTATTTTAAAGCCAGTAGCACAGTTATAGATGTGTCTGGTTCTGAGAAGGTGCAAGGTATCACAATATCTTGAGGTGAATAAGAAATGAGAAATGCATACACTGAAATAGATTCTTGGCAATGTTTTCTATGTGCCATTTATTTAACACCTAATCTAAAATTCACTGAATTCAGAAGATTTGTATTCATTATTTTTGGATAAAGCCATTATTCATGAAACAGACTTCTGCTTCTGAGCATGCTCTGATTAAACACAAAAACACATCCACATCTCACAAGCAAACATTTTACAAGCTTTATTTACAAGATCTCTGCAGTCAGCACCAAGGAATATATAATCCCTTTCCTGCAATCAGGGTCAACACACACATCAGTGGGACAGAAAACTAAGACTAAATTGGTAGTGCATAAATTTTCATTGCGTGGTTTAGCCAGAAACTAGCTGGACAGAAATTCATTTGATTAGGTTTGTTTTATGGCACTGTAGGAAATATGTACATTTTGGGCAGGGGAATCTAAGCTTTAAAAAGCTGTTTCACCTCCCTTTCTTCCCTTCTCACAATTTTTTTTTCCCCCAGAACATTGTTAAAAAGCAAACACAGCAGAGCTTCCACTTTGACACCTGGAAGCACAGGAAGAACATAAACCCCAAATAAACAGCCATGTTGGATAAAACAGCATCCAGAGGGCTGCAAGCACCAGTGCCCAGTGCTGGCAGCAAAAAAATCACACTGCCTTGCCCTGCCATGTCCAAGGTGACCGATAATTGCCTCCTACAAAAGCACTAGAGTTCCACATGAACTGCTGGGGGTGTGACTGCCTGGAGCTGGAACCCCCTCCCTGGACCCCCTCCTTTCCTCACACACTTTATGGGGTCATTCTCCACTGGCAGCTGCTTTTCAGAGCTTTTGGCTTTTGTGAGTTTTGAGCACAGTCATTAAAAACTTGGAGTAAAGCTACTGCCCTTCTGCCAAGCAGATCTGTGTGAGGGCAGTGTCACTGGTGGAGGCATTTGTTTTGAAAAATCAACCTTTCAAGCTTTTATTGCACAGCGAATTATTCAAACATCACATATCAAATAGTTCAACAGAATACAGGTGGAACTTTATTCCTATTTACACTAGTACTACTCCTCTTGTAGCTTAAGCCAGAGGTGAAATCTGAGACTTCTGGATTTGTTTACTGGCTGAAATGAACATTTGGATGTTGGTTTTGTCCCTAGAAAATAGTCAGATAAAATGGTCAAATAAACATGTCCTTTATAACTCCATTCTTACATAACTCCAGAAAGCAGCATGAATACCTGGCTTAGCCAGATTCATTTTTCAAGTGTATAATTTTATTTCTGCAGTGGCATGCAATGTAATATTGTTTAATGCTGTACAATAGGATTCCCAGAATGCTGAATTATTATCAACTACACCTTTTGCAAATTTAACCTAGCTCACTCTAGAAACTTCACTGAGAATCAAATCTCATTAGCAATTAAATATTGTCCCAGAAGTGATTAACAATATTAATGATAACAAAAAAGAGTACAATTATGCTTTCTGGACGTCCAGTCTGTGGAAATAAAAACATGCCATAGAAATAGAATATGGCAAATTACTGGTTTTCAGAAATAGCTGAAGAGATTTGTTAACACAATAATAACACTTATTTTAACTCCTTTAATATAAAATAAAAGCTGCAGTGTTTTTCAAAAGCAGAGCTCAACAGCAGCACCTGCCAATGCACTACACTTCTGTATGCCAGATTCATAGGCAGGAAATCTTTAAACTCATTTAACTTCACAATTTTAACAAAATAAGGACTGAACTCATGCCAGATCTGGGAAAAAACATCTAAATCTGGTTCAAGTTTAGAGAAACAATCAAATTTGATTTGCTTGCACTGAAATATTGCCTTTGACTCAACTCTCTTGTGGTGTAGATGGTCATAAATTTTAAGCCTCAGGAGGTTTCTATGGTGTCATCTTTTTAAACACTGATATTCTGCTTTGCAATACTTTACTCCAAAATCTCACAAGCTATAATATTCCTAACCACAGAGTCAGTTCGAGGGGATGCAGTTCTTAAAACGAGCCTCTATTAAATTTCCTTGCAACTGGATCACAGTATTTGGCAGTATCAGCAATAACCATTAAACCCAGCCAAAATCATTCTGACAGAAATCTGGGGGTTTGACCAGAGAGAATATTTATGAGCCATGTGCAGTTTTCTTTTAAAGGAGCTTTCCTTGGAGTGAGAACTTCTCCTGATTGCTTTTGGTTTACAAAAACAAGAAGTTGACATTTTCTGCAGGAAGTACAGCATTTTCTGATTAGCTCTAATAGCCACTTTTGGGAGCTGCTGCAATTTATCCCAGCATTTGAAGTAGCTGAGTGTCATTAATTGCTATTCACCAGGGTATTCAAGGCACTTGGTACCTGGTAAAGATGGGAGCTAGAAATCAAACTGCAGGCCAGGGCTGAGCAAAACACTTCAGCACACGAATGAGGGCTGAGCTGAGCACAAATCCTGCAAATTGTTGACCTGGAATTGTGTTTTATAAACTCTGGAAGCTGTGTCAGACCAAGTGCTAGTTTAAGCATCTGAAAGCAAACCAGGTGCCCATTATTTGATTTTCTAGTTTCAAAAGCAAGGAACCATTCTCATACATAAAATTTTCTGCTGTGAAGTTTTCCAATTTTTTCCCCTGCATCACTGTCTTTTTCCTCTTCACGTTTCTCAAAAATGCTCCCTCTGAACTAAATATATCTCAGCTGTATATTAAGAGCACATGATCTTGTTACACTGATAAACCACATCTTGATAATGCCCAAGCTGCAGTAATATATAATTCTTGTCAAAAGAGTCACTTATTTCATTTCCCTTCCTCAGAGATGTGCTCTCTAAGTCAGTTTCTGATGGAAACAAATGAAGGCAATGATTTGTCTTGAATAATAAAGCACTTGCAGCTGCTTGCAGATTTAGAGTGATGGCTTATCATTAGCAGAAAGCCTTAGGTATTCTGAGCACCCTACATGCCTTGCAGGTAGGACACCAGGTCTGTGTCATTTACCTCACTTTCTCATCATTTTCCAATAACAAGAACATCAAGGATGCAGCACATACATCACCTGCCCAGGAGTCTGGATTTGCTTTAGATAGTGACCTCTGAATTAGTCCCCTCTGCCCCCCAAATGTCAATAGGAAAGATTTTCTTAGACTTGAATCATGTAGAATCTACAGAGCAGGTCTCCCTTCTGGGTCTGTGGTGGGAGCTGCTCTGTGCCTGGGAAGAGTTAAATGGTAAATGCTAAATCCAGCAAGGATTTTACCAGCAATTGTACACTCAGGTGTTCCCCAAGCTGGCACAGCTTTGAAGAACAACTGTCAGGGATGTCTGTCTTTGTTCTCAGCAATCCCAGGGAGGCAAAACCTACACACAAATTCCTGTGCAGATGGAGCAAGAAGCAGCAATAACGCTGTGGAAATGGCTGTGGAGCTGTGCCTGCCAGCTGATAGGGGAACTGGAAGCAGCTTTTACACTGTAGTCATACAGCAAGGAACTCAACTTCATTCAAAATAGATTAACTCATTACAGAGAACAGGAGAGTAAATTGCACAGGAACGAGTGAGGGATTTTCAGGGGAGTTAATGCACTCTAAAACACCACAAAGCTCCTGTATAACTAGAAAGAATGAATTTGTAGCAGTATAATCTACAATTTACAAAGTTCAAATAATTACACATGAATTGCTAAAATATTCATTAAGGGAAAATCCCTTTACTTTATAGAATAGCTTCAGTTTTTCAGCTATTCCACAAACACAGCCAGATGAACCAGTTACTTGTCACCACCACTCAAATCACTGGTGATCTCTTAAGAAATGAAACCCCCATGCAGTCATTAGTGTTTCACATGGCTGTGACTTTGAGTCAGCATTTTCTCTAGCTGCAAACTCACAAGTTACAGCTCCAGTGCAAAGTTAATACTAGATCAGTTACTATAATTAACAAGATCAATAATAGGCTAACAATAATGCATTTTTCCTCCTGGGATAAACTGTGCTGCATTCACAGCACTAAACTCCAACAGAGCCACAGCTGAACACAGGAACATTAACATCAGGATGGCTCAGGGCACCAGGGCAAGCAACAGAAGAGCTGTTCTGCCAATATTTCCAGGATTCCCTTTCCCACCTCAGTCTGACATCCCCATTTTGCTTAGGACAGACAGTTATCAGAGCACAAAAACCAACAGGGCCCGTGCTCCCAGCCCTCCCTGTGGCCTCACACAGTCGTGTCCTGGTCTCTGAAATGCCACCAGCCCATCCCAGCACACACCCAGAAGGGGCTGTACCTGCTGCTGGCTTTAGCAGGATGGTACCTACACTTGGTTCCTGTGTCCCTGAGCATCCTGCACAGCTTTCTCTTGTCCTGTCCTCTGTTTATTTTGGCTAAGGCCCTGCTGCCTTTAACTTCCTCATACCATGAAAGGATTTTCCTAATTCCTGCGCTCCCACTCATTCACCCTCCCAAGCCCCTTCTCCTTCCTAGCAGCAGTGCTCTGGCAGACATCACAGAGCACATCTGACTGCCCCACCAGTCCCAGCCTGTCCCACCTGTCTGGAGGCTCCTCAAGCCAATTCTGCATTTCCTGCATGCCTGGGCATCATCACCCGAGCCCGCAGCTCTCTCTGCATGGAAAGCTGGGCAATGGAGGAGGGCACCAGCCAACCTCCTCCTTGGCAGGGAGAGGGTCTGCTGGGACAGGAGCAGTCCTGGACAAACACAAACAGTTTTCCCAGATGGATCAGAGTGACTGGGGAAGTGCCAGCAGACACAAAGGAGCAACAATGTGCAGGCAGCATGGCACTGCTCTCCCCTGGTGAAAGGCTGACTTTGGTAATCAGGAGATTGCTTGGCTTTATTCACACCTTCAGTCAGGGCATGGGAGAAAAGCTGGGAGCTGGTGTGCAATAGGAGTAGAGGCAATGGCTCCTCACTCCTGCACAGGGACTGGAAACAGCCACAGTCATACAAGGAGGTAAGAGAAACCACCCACACCACCCACACCACGGTCCTTTCTTTGTTCCCCTCTGAAGGAACATGAAATCCTGGAACACTAGTGCTAGAGAAGTCACCTAATATGTGTCCTCAGCCCCCAAATCAACATCAAATCTATTCCTAGCAGATGTTTCTCCATCCCAGCCTTTGAAAGCTCTGAGGGTGGAGGCATTTATATCCTTCTTGGTTAGACTCTACATAAAAGTTGAGAGATTTTAGGTAACAGTGTGCCAACTGCTACAGCAAGTTTTGCAAGCCTGTGCACAGGGCTATGATCATATTCCAGTAATATTGGCCTTCACTTTTGCTGTGGATTGCTGAACTAATATGAAATTCTGATTGAATATGTGCTGGCAGTGGAAAAGCTGGATATCAGTAAACATACTAGGAGCAGGCTGTCTCTGCAAGAGCACCAGGCAAAGGACTGTCACAGGGAAAGAGAGAAAAGCTTCAAGAAAAGCATGAGAGTGAACAAGATCTGCTAAGCCCTCTGGAATTGCTGTGGGAAAGTCTGCCCTTCCTCACAGGGATCCCTGCAGTGGTTTGAAGCCAGTGGGTAACATATCATCTAATGGCTATTGCAGTGAGAGCAGAAAGGAGGAGAAAGGCAGAGAAGAAGAGATTATTTTGGAAGCTTTGCTCTCACTAACAAGAGTTTTCTTCATGGAAAGTATCACATCATCCTGGGTTTCTTACACAACTGGAGCTCTCTGCACAACCTTGCAGAATGTAGTTTGGGTTTATTCCCATGTGGCTTCACATCTCTGACACGACCTTGAGAGCTGTCATTCTGCAGCAGCCTGGTTTTGGGAATTGCTTGGCTGAATTTTGCCATCTGCAAGGCGTTGCTCAATTTCCTTCCACAAGCCTCCCTCAGACTGTGTGCTGGTTACCAAACACAGGCAAGTTTTACAGTCCAAGTTTTACAGTCCTCACATACTTACCTTGGCCCCCCACCAAGGCTTTTCTCTTGCATTAAAGCTGTCCTGAGAATGTTTTCCATGGTCTGAGATGCAAAAGCATCACTTCCATGAGCCCCTGGGTAATGCCCAGAGGCTGTGCTACCCCAGCCCTGGGGTACAGAGCACACAGGCTCACTGTGACAAGGGAACCAGCAGGAATTATTGACAGCAGCAGTGGCCCTGCTCTCACCCAGGGCAGGACACCCCAACCTGTGCTCAGTTTATGGTGACAAAGAGCCCCTTTCAGAGCAGTGCTGCAGACATGAACTGAGCATCTCTTCCCAGTCCCTCACCAGCGCCTGCAGATGGTGTTTCACCCCCATAGACACATCCCTTAGGACTGGCTGTTAAAAAACTCCAGTTTTTCTGAGAAATCAGAAAATCAGACAGAAGTAGCAGGGTGGAGAACAGCCCTGTACTTGTCTCACTGCAGCCACAGCACAGCAGGGGAGAATTCCATCCTTTAAAGACAATACAACCATAATGTGGGCAGGAGTTCAGGATATACTGGAAAATAACCACATGGAGAAAACACAGTTCAAGGGCTACATTTGTAAACATTTGCTGGCATCTAGAACCCAGTCAAACCTCATCACAATTCATGCAGTCACGCCAGAAGCTAATCATCACCCTTACTATTATTTTTAGAGGTTCCCAAGTGATGAGTGTGCATGAGCAACATAGAAATAAAGTTCTGAATTATTTATGATGCTCAAAACACCTCAACAAAAATGCTGGCCCTTCTTGTGTTCATGCTGACTCCTGGATTAGGAGCAGAGAGTGGAAATGAGGATTAGGAGCAGCAAGTGGAAAGAGTCAGGACAGAGGTTATGATCCAATTTTCTTTTTCAGCCACCCCCTTGGTTTTGAATTATGTTTTATTTTTTCACATATCAAGATTCACATACCAGGCTTCAGGAGATCTGCACTCAATTTCCAGTTCTTCTGCAAATCTAATACAACTGTGACCAGGACATTCTATTTCTCTATGACTCAGTTTGTCACATATGAGAAAGCAGCTGATTTTCAAAATATATCACTAAGAATAAATTAATAACATTTTAATTGCCTGGATATTATTGTGCTGGTCTGTGTGAGCAGAAAAATAGCTTAAGACAGTGTTAATGTGGAAAAGGTTGTAAAACAAACCAGCTTTCTAGAACAAAACAAGGAAATCCAACTTCAAATCAGAAATGTTTTTTATATGTATTTAATTGTCTTGCCATCAATGCTTTAACTATTTTTTTTCCCCAGAGAGAGGATGTTCAGTTTTCTGGAGTGATTCTGCAGATGCCTCTTTTAAGCCTTAATTTCTCACAATGAACCAGCCAATTTCAGGACTAAATAATATGGTTACAATTGTCATTCATTCAGAAAAGCAATTTAATTTTGATCAGGACCTACCCCTCGGCTTTGAATCCAAATTAAGATAGGCCACAGATTCTGAATGTAGTTATTGCTAAAATGGAAAAGATCTTGCTGGACACAAGAGACATGTGGACTGTTACCCTGCCAAAAATTCGTGTCAGATAGATAGTACTTGAAACACAATCCTCATTAAAATGGATTGTAGCATTCATGTTCTGGAAACACAAAGAATAGAGACTAATGGATTAATCCAAGGAGAGTGCCACAATGCTCTTTACCTTGTCCTTGGTAGAACAGCCTTCCCACAATCCTCCTTCCTTCATTCCACTTCTAACAAACAAGATGCTCTAGCTGAAAAGAGTTCACTGAAATCCAAGCATCCAAAAATCCTAAACATGTTTCCATCCAGCAGTATGGTGTAACACAGGTAATGACGCTTTTGACTTTGCTCCAGTAAATCCAAAACTGCCTTATCTTTTAATACCTTCCTGTAAGAAAATATGCATCTGAAAAATACATTTCCAATATCTATATTAGGCATATTTTAATAAAAGTACACCATAAAAATAAAAAGCCTGCACCAGTGAAAAGCCTGAGTTGCATAATATTAAACATCTGTGATTAGGTGGAATCTAATCTCATCCTTTCTAACTGTAGTGTTTTTTTAAAAAATAATTTCAAGTGATAGCATTTATCATCATGTACCTTTCTGAAAGGAGAATACACTGACTGGTTCACTGTATTTTAAAGCTCCTGTGATAAAGCCAGGAATTATCATTTGCATGTGCAAAGTTCTGCAGGGGAATTCTCTTATTTATGCCAGTAATTCTGTGATTGTCAGCCCAGTGACCTCTGCACAGGCATCACACACATCTCTACTACCTCAACAATCATCTGTCTCTAATATCTCCATCATAGACACTAACTATATTTAGAGATCAGCTCTATAAAGATCACAAAAGGGATTAAACAACCCAGTGTTTCAATAGCAGGTGACTTGGCACATTGATGTAGGGGATCACTTTTGGCCCAGTGCTCCATATTTCATTGCCCCTGACCTTGGAGGTAAAAATCAATATCTGAGCTGCTCTAAAACTGGTATTTCATCCACGTTTCTGCTTCACTGCTAGAACACAGAGTTATAGGACCATAAGGAACGTGGGGGGGTCACAGGGGTCGTGCAGGTACAGCATCAATCACAGGAGTCACCAGGGATCTCAAGTTAACCATTTCCAGGGAGAGAGCTCTACAGCTTCACTCAGGACTTCCCCTGGCAAACCCTCCCTGCAAGGGATGCTTTTCCCCTGCCTAACTTGAACCTGCTCTAACCACTGGTAATAGCTCCACATTTACTCATTCCTTCCTCCTTAACAAAAACTCTATGCAACCAGAAGTCTACTGGACCTGTATTGTAACAAAAATTGCAGTTGCAGTTTTCAAACAAATATTCTGATTTTTTTTCCCCCACAAAATTTGAGCTACAGCAGCTCATTTTCAAAATACTAAGGGCAATGGAGAATTGTTTGAAGATTGCAGCACTACAAAGGAATGGGGCCTCCCAGTGCCTTGCCTGGCAGGAGGAATACAGAATTTATCTGAGCAAATGCAGCTTCAAAAGAAGAAATAAGCCCACAAAGTCCTGTTGGTTTTTCTATAGAGGTGGAATTAATTAATTGCATCAAAAGGAATTGGGAGTTTTTAGCCCTCTGTCCTTGCCAGTAGAGACTTTTAAGAAGCAAGGCAGGAGCAGTGAGCTGGGTGTAACTCTACACAAACCCTTCCAACCTCTGCATCTCTGCTGCTGCCACAAAGCAGGCTCTCCTGGGTATGGTACAGCTCTGGGGTTTGAGGGTGCAGTGGGAGAGGAGGGCTCTGCTCCAGCACAGCACAGCCAAAAGGAATCTCAGCTCCTGGAGACTGGAGGTCCATCCAAATGACCCAAGAGGATTTTGCCAGGAGATTTTTTATTACACTGCTCACACCTGCCCACACATAAATAAGATTTTACTGTGTGAGGCACCTAACATTACACCATTGCTCAAAGGCAGGCCAGACTTAAAAGAGATATTATAGCCCATCCTCTTATATTTATTTTTGAGAGAGTGAATTTTAGTTGCAGAAACTTCTGTTTGCAGCACAAGACAAGGAATCACAGCCTCAAATAGGAATTTCATAATTTAGAACTGTTCCACATGGCTGCCCATTCAATACACATAATTCTTAATCAAATCTCAGCCCTGCTTGCTCACTGTCTTGTTCCTTGCATGGGTTGGATTTAATTTGAAATGTTCTTAAATGTTCACTAACAGCAGTTAAATATGAACCTAAAGAAGTTTGTTTATGCAAAGTTCAATTAATAGTCCACTTGTCTGTGTAATCTGAAGACCTAATTCCATCCCAACACTTGTTTTATATTTAACAGCAGGTCACAGCCACAAAGGTTGATGTAATACCAGCATAAAACAAAATACTGTGTGAATATTCACCCTCCATCTCCTACTAGCAGATGAACTATTAATCTCATGATGAAATTAATGAGGCATTTCTATGATTTTACAAAAAAAACCAACCAAATGGCCTTTTCTTTATGTTAATAATTTGCCTTCTTTTACATTTCCTTAACAGTGCAGAATTATTATGTTTCTTGACTTGATCTGATACTACTCAACCCCCAGACAACCTTTTTAACATCTAGACCATTTATTCCCTTAAAATGAATTTTCCTGAAAAAGTTTCCACTGGAGTTTTAGAGATCTCATCGAAATTGCCACATAAACTTGAAGATCCAACACCAGAGCTAGCTAAAGAATGGGTAAAACTAATTTACTGTCTGGTTATTTCATTGCTGGTGTGTGAGGCAGTGACTGCAGAGTTTGCTGTCCTGGCAGGGGCTGGAGCCCAAAGGATCAGCCTAACCCTGAGATCTGACACATCCTGCAGCCCTCCCTCTTCTGATACTCTGAGAAATGAGGAATCCAAGTGATTGGAAATAATCACCCCCTCAATGAAATGATAAATTCACAGAGAAAATGATGCATTGTATTTAGAAATTATCATTGTATTTGCCTGTATACACACAAATGAAATTATAATCCACCATGCCAGAGGAAGAATATCTAAACCAAAAACCTGATGGCATTCCCCCAACTTCTGTCCCTGGGAGTTACTGCTGCTTACACTGGAGCTGACACACTGAATGTTTGTCCACACTTTCACATATATCAGCACTGGTATCTTAAAAAACCAATGCAAAAAGTGGATAAAACTTAACCTCAACAAAGCACCTAATCAAAACAATTTCAATGTGAATTTCAATGTAAATTGAAATAGCCAGTCCAGCTAAAATAGACAAGATTGAAGTATCCTTCAAGAAATATATCCTTCAAGCACAATACCTGTAAAGACTGGAGATTAGATAAATATAGATCTAGGTTTGGATAGATATAGATGATGATATAGATATAAATGATGATAGATATGGCAAATCCAGAAAGAATAAAGCCAAGGTTCTTCTGAAATTAAAATTGAGAGAACTGGTATAAGTTTGAGGCAAGATCTTGCCAATTTCTGTCCATCTGTGGAATTCATTGTGGGCAAAAATGCCTGATATTCTATTTCTATATTTTTCTATTTTTGATTGTGTGATGGGATGAGGAAGGTATTCTGGACCAGCAGCTCCTTAATGTGTCTGTATCACTGAAAAATAAAGTGAAGGCAGTTTAGATTCAAGGGATCTTGCTTATTTTTGGGTATACCTGGAAACACAGAACACCTGACAAAAGCCCCACATATTTCCATCTCCTGAAATAAAGTTCCAGCATCACAATTCTAAAATATCTGAAGAGCAGAGCAGGAGGCAGCATTGTCTTCAGAGATGTAAAACATCAGAGTCACAGGAACTCAGGCTGACAACTAGCTGGATTTGCTCAGTGGTCAGAACATTGTGGTGGAAATAAAGGGAATTAAGAGCTTGGAATTGCCTTTGATTGTTATTTTCCAAATAGAGCATGAAAAAATAACACAAAAGAGAAAAATCCATTGGGAAAGATGCAACGTTATCAGTTTTGAATCAAAGTTGTTGTATGGCTCAAACTAAATATACTATTTCAAACTTATGGTCAATGAAAAAAGCTCAAACACCCTTTTTGTTGTAGGTGCTCTGCTCAGTTTTTTGTTCAGTTAAATTGTACTGGTTCAGTGGGGATTTTCTAACAACCTCATTGAGGGGTTTTGCAAAAGTTACATCAAAGGGGTAACCTGACATCTAAATCAAAAAGATTTTGGAATATGGAAAAATAAAAGCTTTTTTTAAACTGCTACTGTTCTGACAGACAAAAAGGAGTCAAATATCACTCATGCCCTGCAATCTGAAGTTTAAGGTTTAAGCTTCAGCCTCCACCCTGCCTTGCTCACCCAGCCAGCTGTGTATGAGCAGCTCTGTTTGAATTGAGCCAGGCTCAGCCTGGAGCTGTGGGGTTTGGTGTGGGCACAGCCCCTCCTGGCTCATCCCAGCACATGGTCATGGCAGCCAGAACTGGAGCATTTACAGCAAGTTCTGAACTGCTCCTTTTAATTCTATTTTTAACTACTTTTAAAAAATTGTTTCCACTGCAGATGGGAAGCAATTTTCACTTTTCACCAGAAATCCTGGATTACCAGCTGCTCTGGTGCTCATCCCATACCCCAACCTCTCCTGTCCAGCCACACACCTGACCCCAGCACTCACTGGGGCAGCTGTGGGAAATTCAGGTTCAGCCTTCTTTTCTCCACTAGAACCCCTCTTTTCTGCTGCAATGACACTATAATGAGTCTAGACTGGGGAAATGTACTTTGGGAATACATTGGGAAAGGAGGTGCTGTAGGACTGCTTAGACATTGCTCCTGCCTCCTTCCACTTTTCAAGTGGAAGCACTTCCTTTGTAGGGATGCTCAGCCCACTGCATAATTGTGTAAATCCCAAAGTCTCTTTGCCAGCCACAGCCAGCTAGCTCAGATGGGAATGCACAATGCCCTAAGTACTCCTCAGGATCAGGAGAAAAAAGCACCTTTCCCCCTCCAAAAACACCCAAAAACCAACCAACCAACAAAAAAACCACCAAGAAAAAGATAGAGTCTCACATAGGAGCACAGGAGATAAACTTCGAGTTACAGCCTGAGCTGGCAAAGAGATATCACAGCCCTGGAGCAGAATGGGAGGAGTGACACCAGAGTTACTATCTCAACTACACAACGTGACAAAAGGCAACTGGCCTTTCCATTCCCTCATAAATAATATCAACAAATATTTAGTCTTTTTACAAACTCGGTGCCCAGCAGGAAAGCAAAGGGCAGCAGCACCCAGGCTGATGTGCTGCTGATAGAGCTCTGCCAGTTCAGTGTCCATTGCTGCCCAGGTCATGCAAACTGCCCAGGCCACACTGGCCATCATCACACATGGACAGGAAGGTAAACTCTTCATTCCACTCAGCTAATTTAGATTCCAGACACCAAAAATGCAAGGCAAGGAAAGCATTTCCAAAGCAGAGGAAGGCATCAAGCATTTGAACTGCAGTGGTCTTGTATCACTGAGAAAGGGTTTTTTTATTTTAAAGTGATAGAAAAATATGACAACAGCAGAGCCAATCTGAATCTTTGCAGATCTGTAAGTAGGTAGCTATAAATTGCAATATATTCTGACATTCTTTACCAAATACAAGATTAAGGTGACAAATTATACTAATACAGTATGATTTCAAGGTGTATCCACATTTGCAGCATGTGTAAATTTCTCAAATAGAATCCGATGTTTGCTAATATGGTACAATCTAAGTTAATAAGATCAAATTATGTCTGATCATACTACATTAGTAAATGTCACATCAAATTAGTCATTTTCAGAATTATAATGAAGCGCAGAAAGCAACCAAAAATAACTTTTCCAACACAAGTAAGCAGTGCTGAGATCGAAAACTGAGCTAAATATCAAGCCCTCAGAGAATGCTTTTTGAATGCAAGATTTGCCAGTTTTTCTTCTCAGTCTTATTCCAGAGAGCTTTCATACAAGATGCAAATCATGGTCACAGTAGAGTCTTGTCCTAAGGTCACTGAGAGGAACTGGAGATAAGGTCATGAACTAAGAAAAGATGGCATTGCCTCTGAAAGGCTTTCAGTCCAGGTGTAGTCAAATTTCAGTTGTTCCAAGTAGGAAAATCCATGAAAAATCCACTGAACAGATATTTTGAAAGAGAAAGCACCTTGAACAGGAAGTTGCTTAAACAGTTATTAAACTTTCCTCTTTTGAAGTGTATTATCTGAACCGCCGTAATTAGCCAGACCTTGTAAGATTTTATTTTTCTTCTCTTACCAAAACCTGTCAGGTGCACCTGTGGTATAACCCCATTTATTTGCAAGCACACAGAGTTTGGTTTCTTTGAACACAGCCAGAAAAACAAGCAAGATCTTGGCTCAGGAATCCCTGAGCCTGCCCTCAGCACGTTCCTCAGCCCAAGCTCCCTGCCCATATGCTGGATTCCAGAGCCACAACTATTTTTTCCCATGTTCTTCCACCAACTTGGAAAGATTCCTACAGATTTCCTCCCTGTCCCTTCACCTAAAGGTAGGGAGTAGTTCTTGAAATGCCCACATTAAAGCTGACCTCTTGTGGCAAAGGCTACCCAAGTAGGGTGCCCAGAGTCTCAAAGCCCAGCCTAAAAATAGAAGGCTGAAGTCAGTCCTGTTGAATCTCAGGGATGTCTCACACACAGCCCTTCCCAGAACTCTTAACAGGGATAAAAACCTGGCAAGTGGCAGAAGCAGAAAGAGCAGAAATTTTAAGGAAAATCCAACAGTCCCACATTCACTGGGAACATGAAGAACATAATTTAAATGTGAGAGTACAAGGAAAAGAGGAAAAAAACAAACAAAAAACCCACTCCAACTACAAAAAACCCCAAACAAACAACCCCTCCAAAACCAAACAAAAAATACCCAATAAAGAAGGAATTTTCTCCCTATCTCAACAGTTAAAGCAGAGTCTGAGATTTCCCCAAGTCATTGTGTCAACTCCAAGACACATTTTAATCCCTTTTGATGAACTAGAAGACACTGGAAGGGAACAAAATTTTGAAAAATTTAATTTCTATCCTTACTGTGTTAAAATATAACCCATGTAAACACAGCTATCTAAATCTTCTGGGCAAGCCACCTTTATGCCCTGCTGAACAAATCAGTGCCAGCTGCAAGCTCCAAGCCAGAACCACTATTCTGTACAGTGTTAGGAAAAGTGAAGGCCAAAGCAGTGGTGAACACCTAAGTTATCAGTTCAGGGGTGGGATTTTTAAAGACTAAAAATCACATTAAACAAGATGTCCACTGTTAGAAGGAGGATTCCTAGCTACTTTCTCAGAAGGTGGAACATATGTTCAATATTGTGACCTGTAGTGTTTAATATTCATTTTCTTGATTTAGCATACACTGGCATATGCTTCAAAGAACACTTTTCCTCACAATGACTTTACCAGTCCCTGTTGCTCATGACTTTTGTTTGTTTGCTTGATATTTGTTTCTTTTTAATCCAAGCTGTCTGCATGAATTTTAACAGAATTATGGGTGTTTACATAAGGCAGTCTGTTCAGGGACAAAGTTGTTGATCCCTAGAGAAAGCATTGTTCCTATCCTGTCTGTATTTCAGCAGATTAGGTTTAAATCAGACCTATCATCAAAATGCACTCCCCAGCACACAAGTTTTACATGTGTTTTAGTTTGAATTGAATAGTCATAATAGAGCAGCCTTTTGTTATTAGTAATTATGAATACTTCTGTTGGATTCTGGTATGTCAGTGGACTAGAAGCCCTTTGTGTTTAAAGTAATGTCTACATTATTCTGCATTTTCTTCTTCTAAACCTTTCTCTATCCTAAAGGATTTCAGCAACGTTTTACTGTCATTCTCTTATGAAACTTGTTTTCCCTTGAGCATGTGGCAATTTCATTGGGTACCTGAGGATTGTGTAAAAATCAAACAACAACATAAGCTAAGCCAAAGTAAAAAAAAAAACCAAAAACCAAACCAACATTTGTACTTCGTTCAAGACAAAAATAAAAGCACATGGGAGGAGGAGGGGAAAGAAGGAGAAAATAAGGAAAGCATTATTTTTTGCATTGTGCTTAACTCCTTGCTGGCTATTATGTGGATCTCAGAGGGTGATGTGCAGGAACAGCAGCTCAGTCCTGTGGTGGTTCCTGAGCCCTTCTGCAGCCCTGGAGCAGCCTCTGGCCATGACTGCTCTAGAACTGGCAACAGGGAATGCAACTTTCAGGGGGACACTGGTATTTTATATGGAGACACAAACTGTGTCCTTCAGTGATGTCTTTAACCAAACCTGCTCTACCCTTCTCGCCCCCTCCCCTCCAAAATCTTCCTTCAGGCTCAACTGGGCTTTAAGGAAGAGTACTGCAGAAAGTCAAGTGAAATTGCACTGGACTGGACCTGATGACCCAGAAGACCCTCTAGATCTTCTCCCAGGGCCATCATCTCAGCTCATCCCAGTAAAACACACATCAGAGTTGCATGTGGCACACTGCCCTATAAACTTCTCTTCCTGACCAAATGAGGCCACCAGGACAGCACAGCCATTTTGATGGGACAGACTTTTCACAATTTTAGCAGGACAAATAACTCTCCTGCTCATTATATCAAGTCAAACCAGGGGTTCCTTCTCCTAGGACAAGTTGACTACATGCTTGAGCATTTTATGAAAAATTATTTGGTCAGTCATGGATGTGACTGCTGGGTGCTGCCCCACTGACCACTGAGCCACTCCTGTCACAACCTGGCTCCCATTCATTTGTCACTCAGACACCTGAGAGCTTGGACATGCAGTGTTTGCATTTCCCAGAGAAGTGATCTGAATCTGGCTACCATCACCTAAAAAGGGTGTAAATCTGGTGTAAATTCAGGAGCAGGCTCAAGCCGTTCTGTGCAATGTCACACGTACAAACCAGAGTTTGCATGTACATAGGAGCTCAGCTAATGGAGCACAGCTCAGTGACACCAGCACAGTGAGCACACTGCAGAGCTGGCAGCAAGAAGTGGCTTGGCAGAGGAGCCATGTGTGCTAATGCTGCACAAACAGCATTTTAATCAAAGCCAGGTTTCCACAAGTCACAGGCTCTGCTCTCTTGGCTTTGGCTGAAATCTTGGGTCATTTTCTTGTTACACCCAAACCCATCTCTTAGGATATAATGCTGCTGTGATTTTAAATACAAACATACATACACACCCTGGAGAAAAGGAACATCAGTAAACAACAACTTCAATAAAACAAGTTTCTCATACATTAATTTGTGCCCACCACGCTGGCCTTTTCTGGGCACAGAAAGATGGGACATAAACTGGTCATGGAGTGTGTCAGTACAACAGCTGTGACAGATCAAAAAGCAGACTTTGAAGATGAAAATGGCTTAAATAAAATTGGCTTAGAATGAATTATTGCCAAATTAAACTTAATATTTTAATTTTTTTAATAGGGTGAAAAAGCAGCAGTAACAGTTTTTCTTTGTGTTTAAGGAATCAAATTTTCAAAGCAAAAGGGATTTAATTGGTCAATGCTTGTTATCCCTAACTGAGTACTGGGCAAGTCCTTGAATTGCCTTTGTTAATTGCACTTTAAAACTTAGGAGTAGAAATAAGATTTCTCCTCTTGTTTATAAAAATGAGTCATGTTCCTTAGCAAGAAAATTAAAACAGGTCTTTGCTCATGGCAGGAGAGTTCAGATATAGTTGAAGAGGGAAACATGCCAAACCTTTGCTTTTAATTCCTCCAGGGTTATCCTCCCCGAGTGCTTGCATTGCCTAAACTTTCTGTGAAAAAAGTCCCCTCTAAAGTTATTTACAGGCCCTTGGACACGAGAGGTGTGTGCATGCAGGCAGGCACCAGGGAGCAGAGCAGCACTCAGGGACCAGCTGCACTCACTGCAGCTCCCAGGGAATTTAGAGTTTTCTTCCCTGTGAGCACAGTTAAAGCTCTGCACTGCTCTGTACATCCTGGCCAGCCTGGGCAGACACTGTGAAATCTCAACTTTATTATCTTCAGCACTACTGAACAATCGATTCCAGCCTCATCTCCTGCCCTTGAATTAAGGGATGCAGCAGCACTTTCATCTCTGCTGCCTAACGAGCAGCCCTCAGTGACCCTCATGAACTGAGGCTGGCCGAGTGCATTATTCTTTGTCTGAGCACATTACACAGCCCAGGAGCACAGAGCAGCTTCCACTGCTGCCCTGACACTACCAGCATCCCCAGCAGCACCCTAGGGCTTGCTTGATGATAGGCTGCTGATTTTAAAACTCTGCTGATTTTAAAACTCTGCAGCCACTAAAGTACCTTTCCATTTTAGCATTGGATGAAGCACAAGGCAAGGGTGGTCTTGGAATTAAAAGGCCATCCAAAGCCCAATTATCCTCCTATTTCTTTGGCAAGGCTCATCCACAGCTGGCCTGTGCCTACAGCACACCAGGCAGACAGACACATGAGGCTCAGCTCGTTCCTTGGGCATCTGCCCCAGGATGTGATTTAACAGACACATCCAGCATCTGTTTCTCTCTGCAGAGCTGCTCTGCACAGGGCAAGGAATCTCCCTGTTTCCCTCTTACACAGGAATAATAATTGTGCATCAATAATTAATGAGCTCTACACAGTCAGCCTCTCCTTCCAAGAGACAGTAAACTCAAGATCACTCACTTTTCATTCACACTGTGCAGTGTCTTCAAGGCAGAAACCATATCTGGCCAGAGGAGTTAAAATAAAGCCCTTCTCCCAGCAATTCTGGGGATTTATCCATACCTCATAAAGCTCTGTGATTCCAGGATCCTGTTGAAAATGTGCTCTCTGCTTGCAGAAACAAACAGCCAGGTGACATCAGCCTCCTTCCCTGCAGGACAGATAAAGCACAGGAGGGTCACAGTGAAACCCCAGTGCCAGGACTGAGTCTGCTCTTGGGAAAGCAGCTCTGTGCTTAAAGCTTTAAATACCAACAAGGACCACTTACTCAAATACAGAAATCTGGGGACATTTCTGTATAAGTCTTTCTATTGAGATATCTTAACTTATCTGAGATCTATTGTGCTGTTTCATCAGTTTCTTTCCCTCCTACTCCCTTCTTTGGTTTAATCTCCTGAGATGTCTTCTCCCCATTAGATATTTTTCTTCCATGGAAAAGACACAGAGAGGGTAAGAAAACAGCTTCACAGAATCAGCATCTGATTAGTACCCCCCCTAAAAAAAAATCCTAGGTTTAGAGAACTGCAGAAAAGCCAACTTGGTAAAAGCTGCTATTTAATCCAGCAACTCTCATATGAGAAAAATAAAATAAGAGAGGAAGAAAGCAGAGTTTTCACCCTACCCTAAACCTGCACAAACTCCAACCTCCACACAGACTGGGTCCAATCAAGCAAGTTTGCTGGAGCAAAATAATTTAATGTGTGAGGGAATCCCTTCACCCAGGACAGCTGTCCCTGCCTGGCACCCCATGTACTCAGGGCATGCAGCTGAGGCCTCTCTTCTGCTCAAGAGCAGCACAGGAACCCCGTCCCTGCCAGCCCCAAATGAGGGCTACAGGGCACACAGGAGGGGAATGAGACTGATGGCTCTGTATGAACCCTTGTGCAGGCAATAACTGAGACTTTACAGCTGAAAAAAATTCATTTTCCAAACAGAAATAGTTGCCAGACTTTGCTACTCCCCTGCACAGTGACCACACCACATGCCATTCTGCTTTCCCCTTTTGATTTCTAATTTCTTCTTTTCTGGGATTTCATCACCTGGCAATAAAAAAGTCTCCAGAGGTTCCTGAAGGCTCTGAGCTCAGTGGATCTCCACCACAGAACAGAGACAGCAGATGGTGATTTTGCATTAGTGTGATAGTTCAAATTACAGAGACACTTCCAGGGCAATGTCCCCAAGGTCCCCAGATTTGGTTCACCTCACAGGGTGAATTGGATGTGAATTGGATTGCTTGGGTAACTTTAGAAGTATTACTCCATGTGCCAGAGGAAAATACCACCCTGGCAGCAAGAGAATTGCCAGCAATCACAAACCCAGGTGGCAGAGGAAGGGGGAATAGGTGTGGATGTGGAATGGACCATGCTCTTTGTTCAGGTTAACATGCAGGCTGGAAGATTTGAGAAAGGAGATTTGACCATGAATGTGTATTCTCAATCTTCTGTAAAAGCATTTTGGTCCCTCGGCCCAATATTTCCCACAGACAAGTTCATTTCTAAGCCTCCTGGCCTGAATCCCCTTTAAGAACCATGTCTCATTCTGCACCACACCCCTGGACATGGGAGGAATTCTCTGGTTTACAGTGGTTTTACTGAAAGGACAAAGAGGCCCAATGTGGAATTACAGAAAAAGGATACTGTAAAAAAAAAAACATTCTTACAAAAACATGGGGCCCAGCTTCGGTGAATCAGGGGCAACTTGGTAAACTGGCAAAGTTCAGTGGACAGTCAGAGCAGAGAAGAAATCAGACATTTCAGCCTCAAAACCCAGCATGTGCTGGTGTATTTATCCACAGGCATTAAGGAGGGGGTCCAGTGCCCCATCAGTGCCCCATCAGTGCCCCATCAGTGTCCCCAGCTGCCACCCACTCCCCCGATGTGGCCTCAAGACACCAGGACAGAGCTGCTCCTGCCAGCCACCAGCACACCCCAGATCTGAGTCTGCACTCTGCTTTGCCCTCCTGCATGCCATTTCACAGGGGTTTATGCCATTATGCAAAATTAATCTGTAGCCTTCTTCCTCTGGACTGGGAAGAACAAGCTCCAGCTCTGCTCAGCACACACCCTGCCTGGGCTGCAGCTCTTATCCTCCATCTGGATCTGCTCACTAAGGAAGCCTAGTGCTGTAAATATGTTTTAAAAACACCAAGACTTGTAAACACTGCAAGAAATGATTACTGTCTCTCAGTGATCAAGAAGAAATATGTCCTTTCATAAATGTGAACCATCTGACCCCTCAAAAAAAGAAAAAGAAAAATAAAAGAAGAAATAAAGGCAAGAAACTGGCTTAGAGTTGGCTTGATCCTGACTGTGCTACAGAGACCTGGCCCATCAGGGTGTTGGTGAGGGTCACAGCCTGCTGACCTCACTTAGAGATGCAAGACATGGATGATCCCTTCCAATTTTCAACAGCTGGAATTGCATGGGCTTAAATACTGTAGCCAGGTAGGTGACAATCCTAGAGACTCCCTGGTACGTGACTACATGAGCATGATTACTTTAATTAATTTCTGGGTCATTGTAGGGATCAATTCTGGTGTTGTGGCCCATTAAGCAATTTGGTTTGTCCCAAAGCATTTGGTCATTATTAGCTCAGAGCCAATAAGCCACAGCATACAACCATAATCAATAGATGAAAAAGAATTTTGAAGGAAAAGAAAGAAAAAGCATGGATTTTGATCTTGCTTAAATCAATAATCTCCCAGAAATTGGTGGAATTCCCTGATGTAAAATCAATGTGAGCAAGTTCAAAATTGAGTTGTTTTGCTTTGTCAAGAAGATAAAATGGAGAGCTTGGGCAGTGCCTTTAAAGAGAGACATTCATAGATTAGATTTTATTTGCAATATCTTCCTCTCCAGAGATTTTCTCCCCATTTATAACCTTGAAATATCTGTGTTTGGAGCAAGGGGAGGGGGGCAGAGAACAGAGGGATTTTGCACATCTGCCTGAGAAGAACTTCAGGCCACTCATCATTCACAAACGTATTTACCCTCTGTCCTCACCTAAGACAGGGAAACTGATGCTCCATTTAAAACCAGTATTTTCATTGGGAGACACTACTGAAGGTGTCTGACCTTTATTCCCCATGGTTTTAGCATTAACCTAATGTGTAGCCTGGCCCAAATGTCACCTGTGGGGATGTGAATACATCCAAATGAACATCCCCATTGTCCCACTGCCCGTTTGGCCCATGCATTTTGTGCAATTATCAGTGCAGGGGCATTTCTGAGTGCCATTAACATCACACTGTCCCTCTCTGGGGTCTTCTCTCCCTTGAGAGAATAGCTGTTTAAGGATATCTAGATGGATCAAATCCATAAAGCAGGCATTTTCAAATCAGAGACTAACATATGTACATAGATAAAACAAGCTTTTATGCTAGTGATCCTTTGAAAAAGTTCCAAGATGGTTTTCGATTCCTCAGTGGCAAATACTGAAGCACATTTACCATTTGCCTCCAAAATGTAAAAAATACACACAGCAGGTAAATGCATGGTCTGCTCAGGCTATGAGCAAGCAGAAGAGGATTCCCTTACACCTGCAAGCTGGTGAGTTATAGAAACTTCTTCTTTCAGGTCCAAGCAGGGACCACAACAGGGGACTGGAGAAACTGGGCTTCACCCCCAGAATTCGAATTTGTCCACTCATCCAAGGAAGGCATGAGTGAGTAATTTGGTCTCACACTCCTGAGTGGAATAAAACCCCTGAACGCCCCAAAGTGGTGATGTACATGTTGATGTCACCATCTGCTGCTGCTTAAAATTTCAGAGGAAGATTTTGGTGAAAGAATAACTTGTTGTGCTGACTACAGGCTCTGGGAGCTCGGTGCACTGCTGAGCCCCTGTGTCTGTGCAGCTGTCAGAGCCTGGGATCTTCAAAGGGTTTGGGCAGGGGTTGCTGAGGGATTACCCTCAGCATGAACCTCTGGGCACTCCATTATTTGACAGTAATTGCCTGTTTCTAGCTGCTACAGCATTTCCTGCATACAAGAATCCTCAGTTCTTAACTGAGGCTTTGCTCATTTACTGGGGAGCTGGGAAGGAGCAGCTCTTGGGGTACTCAGAGAGCTGCAGCTTCAACGCTTTGTTCCCCCTGCAGCGACTTGTTAAACTCCTCCCTGTTCTGTGAGAACGTTACAGCTCCAACAGAATCTGTCATCACTGATAACTGGTAATGGTGCTCCTCCTAGTCTCTCTGAAAATCCCAGCCAAAAAAAGTCATCTCCTTTGGCTATCAACTACTCCATGTATATACAATGTGAGCCCAGAGGATGGAAACACTAGAAAAGGTTTTTTGTGGGATTTTTTTTGTTGTAAAATATTACATCTGTCCCTGCAGCAGTTCACTTTGGAAGCCCTCAGAAGCCCCAAGTGCTCACTAACAGCACAAGCCAAATGCTCAGCAAGGGAATTGACAGTGTGACTCTGAACCCACCTCTTCAGCTAAATCTTGGCTTAGAGGGGAAAAATGTGAAAAAATATGCAGATAGCATAGAAAAGATGTGGATAGCAACTTCACACCCATCCTGCCCACCCAAGTGAATATGTGCCCCTGTCCCTGTTTCAACTCTTCTCCAGTTAATGGTTGCTTTTTAATGAATGCTGACTGTTAGGATGGGAAGCATTGTCAGCATGGAATAAAGGGCATGATTAAGAGCACAGATTTTTTTTCCAAATTATCTGTAAAAAACACTGGAGCATCATTACAAACCTCCAAGGGCTTTGGGCAATTCAATCTCCAACACCATTTACAGGCTGTTTTGCTACAGCTACCCAAAGGATGGCAGTGACAGCAGGATGTGATGATTCTGCTCTGTGGACACTCAGGGTGGGGTTCTTTGCCTCCACCTTTCCCCATCTGAGATGGAGATGGGGAATATTGCTGCTGTGCATTTCATGCAGCCAAGGGTGCAACAGAAAGGTGGAACATGTCCTGCTTGGAAGGAGGAGACAAAATTTAGGTGTGGGCACATTCAGGACTTTTTGTCAGCTATTTCAAGGTGCCAAGCAGTGCATGAGACCAAACTCTGCCATGAAGAAGAGCAGCAGCTCTGTGGCCTTGCAGAGACATCTCTGGCTGATGTAACACATACCTGCACTGTGAACTGGTATTGTGTATGTTTAAATGTTTTGCTTGTTCTCCTTCCCTCCAAGAGAATAATTATGGCCTTACCTTCTCTCATTCATTAAATCAAACCTTGCTCTCCACAATGGAGAGCATTCCCCACTGGATGCACTCCTGTGCTGAGACCTTGTCAGCTCAGTTACAGCCTAAAGCAAAATTTTCTGGCTGCCTTTATGAGCTCTTCCATAAAAAGGGATTATAATGGAAATTGCAATTTTTCCACTACTCTGAGAACCTGCCTACCCTATGATGGGACTCTCAGTACCCACCAGCTTCTCACACATGCCCTGGGGCAGTGTGAAGTGACCAGTTCCACATCTGACAGCCAAACCTCATGACTCTGTGCTCTGTTGCTCCACTGATTTGTTTTTACAGAAGAATAATTAATTCACAGTGACTGATATTGTTTTATTTCCAGCCCATCACTGACATCTTGTCTGAGTTACATCATATCCCTCAAATTGCCTATATTTTTCGGCTGCTCTTTATTCCCTCTTCTTTAGTATGATACTCATTATAATCTACTCTCTTATACTAAGGCCAAGACTCCTGCTGTGTTTCCAGGTAATGTATTCTTTTACTGAGTGATTCATTGGGGAGGAGAGAGGAAAGAGAGAAGGAAAATCCTTGAGATGAAAAATATCCAAGTTTCATGATTTCTGAGTCTCTGAAGCAATTCCAAAATTCCTTGGTGTTCTGGAGGCCTTTCCCTGTATGATGAAAGCACTGAGCTTTTGTATTATTTGCTTTATTTTGCAATATTTTATGATTCTCATATATTCTGAGTTGTGTTGATTTGTGACTAGTTTTTCATCATTACCCCAGGAGGAAATTTCTCTGGAAACAAGCAAGAAACAACGCCCTGAAGTGAGACACTGCAAATGAGCAGCTGCCATCGACAATGGATTCTGTTATTTACCCTGCTCTTGCAGAATACTGCAGCATCTGATCACCTCCAAAAATGATAAAAATAAAACAAAAACATCCTTCTCCCCTCCTTTCCCTTCCCATTTACCTATTACACCGTGAGGAAGAGCCAGAGTCTTCTCCATCCAGGGAAGTAAGTTCTGTGATTAAAGATGTAACCATGAATGCAGAACATGTCAGCTCAATTCCATCCTCCAACATATATTTTCAGGAAAAAAGCTGCCTAGTACAGAGCATCTAATGTCCCTTGATTAGTAGTAGAAATCAATAGAAATTATATATTTAAATCTTGTTAGGGAACTGGTTTCCAGTCTCTCTCTGTGTCTCAGATGCAGTCTGTGCAATGAGGATATTAGCATTTCCCCAGCTCACAGGCAGTAATTGATCCACATAGATATAGAAACACTCAGATTCTGAGGCCATGTGAGCTACTGAAATATCTAAGAATGATAACTCCATCTCCTTGCTCTGTGGTTATTCTTGATTTATAGAAATAAAAATGAGACCAATTTCTCACCATTCATATTTGAGAGCACCTTCATAAAAACAGCGATTTCATTGAGCACTAGAATCCAGGGACCCAATTTCCTGTGGATTTGCATCTGTATGCTGGGAGTCCCTCTGGATCCTCTAATAAGCACTGAATTCATGCCACAGCCATTCTCTTAACTGGGCACTAATAGGATTTCTCTTCTTTGCCCAGATGCCTGCACTCACGAAATGTGTTGAACTTGTTCTCCCTACCTGTCTGTCTAGGCTCATTTCCACTAAGAAACTGCCTTCACTAATTTAAAACATTCATATCCTCAACCGCTCTAGCAGAGAGGGTATAAAGCCTAGTACAATTAGTTTCAAGCCAGCTTTACTTACATTGGAAAAAAAAAAATTACACTGCTTTCATTTCTGATCTCCCAAACGGCTTTCATAATTTCAAATTCTGTTTGTATATCCCTGGAACTAGACTGACATCAAGTCAGCATAAGTTAAGTGAGAATCAGTTAATGGAAATTTAATCTATATCATTTAAATTTTGTTTATCAAAATCTTGGCTTCACTCCAACATAAGGGTTAGATGCTGAGTGTTGTCCTTAAAGCTGGTAGAACTACTCCCCATGTGCTCATGTGACCAAAACCAAATCTGCAAAAGCATCCATATCTAGGGAAAGTGGGGAAAAGCCTGGTGTCAATGCTGTGGTTGAATGCATAGGGCAAAATTTCCACCTTGACTTTTCTCTAGAGCAAGAAATAATGATTCCACCAGCACAGAGGGCTCTTTTCATGACCCACGTTGTTCCACAAGGGAAAATGAAACCAGTAAAAGATAATTGTCATGGAATTGGCTTGACTGGGTTTATAAAGGCTTTTCATAAAGCAGCCCCAACTTCCAAACCTATATACAAACCAACTCCTGAACAACAAGAGTCTGGTGCACTCTGCATTTTTTACCTGTTCTTTTGCTTCAAAAGCAAATGGGCCTTTTTTGGAGTATATACAGAGTAATGTCTTTTGGACAGCTTTCACATTAGGTGTCATTTTATGAAGCTGAGTTTCTTATTCTTGGCTACTCACACTGAAGCTGCAGTTCTTATGAGCACATTTTAATGCTGCAATTTATATTCAGAACAAAGAACCTATGGTTATCTCATCATCAGAAATCCTTATGAGCTTGATTTTTTGCTGTTTCCATCATGTGGGATTACGGCTTCCATAGAAAAATAAAACAAAGTTTTCTTTTCTTCTATTTTCTTTTTTTTCCTTGTCTTTCCTCACACAATTTATTTTTGCAATAGCAAATCTTTATGTTTTGGGGTGTGGGGTTTTTTTTAAACTAGCAAGCATTGGTTGTGTATTATAAGTTGGAGTGGAATGTGCCTTTTCCCACAAATGTGTTGACCTGCTGGCCACGTGTCCTTTGGCACACTGAGTGTTGGTTCTCTCATGTAAAGACCCACAGATCAGACACTTTGGAGCTGATCCCTGTTATTTAGTGGGGCAAAAATCTTGCAATATCAAAAAGTACCAGATAAGGGTTCCTTACCTCTATATTTTTTTCAAAGCGTTGAGAAAACCCTTTAAACTCTAAATGATTTATGTGAAAGCATTGAAGTGCCTATTAAAGATGCTCGAGTAGGGAAATTTTCTCTAATGTGAGGTAGCCAAAAAAGAATACTCTGATTCTTCTCACCAATACTCAGAGATCTGCTACTTGCTCACAAGGAAATGACACGTCAGTGTTGTTCCATTTGCCAGAATATATTTGTGTTTATCAAGGCAACACAAGTCTGTAACTCCCAAGGCAAATTTTTTTTTTCCAATTAAAACTGCAAAAAGGCACCATCTCCCCGCCTTCAGAAATTGTATTTTCTTGAGCAAAAGCATCGTGATGGAAAATTCCAACTCAGCCCCCCTTAGCTTACAGGAGCAGAAAGAGCAGTGTGAATTCTGCCATGGTGGGTGATAGCATCCCTCGAGGGCAGAACCTCCCTGCAGCTTCCCTTGCACAGAGCTACACCAACCCCTGGGGACTGCACACCAGCACACAGCTCCATGTGTGTCACCTCTCTGCAGAATCAAGGCCTCACCTGGTATTTCTGAGTTTTCATTTACATAAGCATCTGTGGAAGAACATGATCTAAGTATTTTGCTCCATTTATGCCCATAACCTTAATGGAGGAAAGAGGAGCAGAGAGAATTTATGCCATGATAGAAAGGAGGTGGTTTTACAAATGTCTCTGTCCATCAACTTAAATTTGTTTGTCTTTTTGTTGCCTTCTATACTAGAATTCCTTTGCACAGCAAACTCCTTGGGGAATACCTTCAGATTTTAAGTATCTGGGTGTAGTGAGTACTCTGAATTTTTACAGGGTGCTCCACCTCTTTCCTGGATTCTTGCCATGGCTTTGCAAGTTTAGAGATGAGAATGGGCTGGGAGTCAATCCAGATGCATATTTGACATCAGATAGTGCTGGAGAGATTTCACCCTGAGCCTATACTCATCACTGATTCTGCTCAGGAAAGAGTGTTTGCTGTATCTATGGGGAGAAAATGCATGTACAGAAAGCTGGAGGGCAGAGAAAGATTCCTGAACCCCACCCTTAACCCATTTTTAGAGAAATAGCACTTCAGCTCTTAAAAAAAAGCAAAAAACCAAACTACTCAAAGGTATCAAAGATCCTCAGGTCTATTTTCCAGAGTAAGTTTGCTTTGGCTGCTTTGAAATCCCAGGGCTTGCTTTCCTCACTGTGTCTCACTGTTAATCCTTTAGTCACTTAAACTGAAACAGAGTTTGCAAGAAGCTTCTTGAATGATGCCACCTAGAAAAACCCACAGGCTGTCTTGAAACAGTTCATTGGGAATTTATCCATCACTGATAGCAGAAATAGACACTCACAGCATTCAATCCAAGCATGTGACACTGCAGGAGAGAGCAATGGATGTCAAGTATTTGTATTTACGAGGAAAGGAAAATAGAGAAAAGCTGAGCTTTTGGCTTCTGTCCACTACTTTCCTTCACTTTAAATGTCTGCCCAGGCTTTGCTGTACCTCTGCATATTGTATTAGCCTGGACTTAGAGAGCTCTGTTTTCAGTATTAACCTACAGAGGAATTATTGGAAGGGCCTGATATGCTGTGTATCACATAAACCCTCACAGGGCTGCCATGGCAATAGGCTGGACACCAGAACTCATTTTTAAATGCTCTGGGGAATGGACTGGTACTTTCAGTGAGACTAAATAAGTTGTTCCAAACAAAGTTACTTAGAGCTCAATATAATTACATTTTTCCCTACAGAGGTGGCAGCAAGGGACTAACCTGTATTCTGGGCTTCACGTTCAGTAACATCCACTTTTCTGCAAAAAATGAAGTCAACTTCATTGTTTATCCTCATCTGGGATTAAAAAATATGTTCAGAGTCCCATGCAAGATAATTAATGTCTTCAGCTGGCAGTGAGGCAAATGGGAGTTAGAGATGCTCAGGTTCTCACTTTAGTAAATGGATTTTACCATTTTGCCTGGACCCTGTGGGGCACCAGGGGCTGAGGCTGCTGTGCAATTAAGGAAAAGCTCCTGAAAAGAGCCAGACTGCACCAGAACAGCTCAGGAGTACCTGTTTCCAGCAAGGCTCATCAAAAGATGCTCAGTAAAAATCTAAAGATGAGGATTTCACAGACCCACCCTTCTCAGATACACATTTACTGCCACCCAGAGCTCTAGTTCTGCTTCATGAAGGTGATGCTGCTCCCTCAGATTTCCAGCTGTGGGACAATGGCATTTCCCTACAGACAAAGGGTAACACTGACCTTTGTCAGAGTTGTCTCTCTAACCTGCTCTGCCACTTGGATCTTGTCCCACACACTCTGAAACCTGTCCCTAGCACCAGCAGCATAGACAAACAGCCTTTCCAGCCTTCCAAGGGACAGGGAATGAAGGACAAAAATGTCCCTTCATTATTCTTTTGCATGCTGGGCCTTACTGCAGATTTATTAATGTCTGGGCACAATCATTAGCATTCTTTAAAAAGTCTAACTCTCCAGCCAGAACTAAAATTAATTTGATAAATTCTCCTTGACTCTCAGTTATTAGGTGCAGAAAATGTTCATAAACATGAAGGACCTTGACATTGCATTCTGAAAATTGCCCTCATAATAAATTAAAGATTACTAATATAATTTCTCATTGCACATTTTGCCCTGCTCCTTCTACCAAAGAAGGTTTTTGTATATATTTCAAGCTCCCTCACTTTGTCACAGTTGCAAGAACTTTTATGTGACTGAGCTGTGTATTTTGAAATCTTATCTTTGCCAAATAGTTCTAACAGCAAATTTGAAATAACAATGTAAGCAGTACTGCTCAGCATCATTTCAAGACTTCACAGTGTGCTACAGTTTGGTTCAGATGTTCACAAAGATATTCTAATTAAAAATCCCAGTGGATTTGCTTTCTAAGGAAACTACCATTTACATGATACTGTTTTATGTCTCAGCAAGAAACTGCAAATATAAAAGAGAAAGAAAATATGCCAGTGCTGCAAGGACACTTATATATGAAAACTGGGTCAGAAATAATTTACAAAGATTACAACTATTATAAATATGGTGTTTTCAGCTGGAAAATTTGGTTTATCAAACTGCTTTTTAATTTTGATGTTCTGATTGGAAATCTGACATTGTGACCTGAGATCGACATCCTTCAGTCCTTCCATTTCCATGCAAATGAGGAGGGAATTCAGCACCATGAGAGTGATGGGAGTTTGTCTCAACACGAAATGGAAGTTGTTGTCCAACATGAGACAGCTCTGAGGGAGGAAAAGCAGTATCTTGCTGGGAAGGTATGAGATGTTGTCACTAGTGTCATCCTGAGAGATATTTTCCTGAATTTAAAACAGCAGAATCAAACTGTACTGTTTAGCCACATGCATTTTACTGGATTATGCCAAAATCCCTGTAAGTGGCTTTTTTTTTTGTTAGTGTCTCTCTATTATCCTTGGTGATAGCATCCACATGTCTCAATGGTAAGATAATTTTACATACATTATTTTGTCTTTTTATAAATATTTACATTCTCTCATTGTTTCTTTTGTATAAGTAACACGGTCTCTGTCTCACACTGTTGATCACACTTCCACTGCTTGTAAATCTGTATGACATTTTCACACATCAGGTGAAAGTGATAAAATGCCTCTTTTGCTGGTGTGGAGCACATTAATTCAAGATTTCTTTTTCAGATTTTAACAGCTAATAGATATCCATTTTTCTTTAGAGAAACTAAACATTTTGCTTTCTCTGACAATGCTGAGGCTCAATGCCACCCATAATTACCACAAACCATCTGGGATCTACTGACTTAGGTGGAGATACACCATTCTAACAACAGAAGACCTGCTCTCTAACATGCTGTAAAAATCAAGATTTCCTAGAAATGCAGGACAATGAACTTCAAAGGTAAACAGGGAAAATTTCATCTTTCACTGCCCTTTTTACTGCACAGGCCATGCATAAGGATCCCAACTATTCACAGTGACCCACAGTCTTCATGTGGCTGACTTAGCAGCTGACAAAGACACTCCAGGAAAAAGGCTTAAACTTTCTACTTGGACATCTATCCAAGTTTCATTACACTTCCAATGTTTTTTCCACAGAGAGGGCTCATACTATGATGCTTTGGTCTCAGGCCATTTTAGCACAACCACTCTAAAACAAAACTGAAAAATGTGTATGGACAGAAGTTCAACATATTTATTTATTTATTTATTTATTTATT
>VZTT01020037.1:0-42502 GCA_013400855.1 Buphagus erythrorhynchus | reverse complement strand
ACATCTCCCTTGCTCCAGCAGTCCTTTGAAATCTGCAGAACTCAGAAACCAAAGAGAAGAAATTAGTCTGGTGATGTATTGTGTGATTAATTGTTCTGTAATTGTGATTATAGGGTTTTCATGTCAGGTAACAGCAATTAAGATTTTCATTCTTCTGCACTAATTTGTGATACCACAGTAAATTCACTGCAATAGCACTGGAGAGGCCACATGCAAAGCCCCTCTCTATCATCACCAGCCAAGCCTTCAAATCTATAATCAAACACATGGTTTATTGAAATAAGGCACAGCCTCAGATTATGCAGTGCCTAAAGCCCAGGGGAGCTGCAGAGGAGCCCTGGCAGGACTGGGATGGGTCCCCTCTGCCTGCACATCCACAGGTCTGGAGAGCACAGGGAGTTAAACTGGTTACCCCAGCCATGTGTAGCAGGCTATTAATGCAGGAAAACAAGAAGGGAGGAGAGCAAAGCAAAGCATGGGAAAGCACAGGGGATGAAATAAAAAATAAACCAGACTATAACTGCTTAGTAAACATAATTTTTTCTCACCCTGGGAAAACTCTGTTTTTCTGAATGTATTCTACATCATAATGGCACATGGAACAAATTAACTTGCAGTCATGACCTACATTAGGATCAGGAAAAGACTGTTCTAAAACAAAGCTGTGAGTTGATGTTGTCAAAATACTGAGCTGTTGTTTTCTTACAACCTTTAGGATGATTCCCTGCAGCAAAAGGCTTCAATGTATTCAACAGCAAAGAATATCTCTTAATAGCTTTCAACCATTTAAGTCCTCAAATCCCTGGGAAACATGGCTATCCCTCAGTCATTAGCCTCATTTGATCCAAGGACAAGCACAAACAAGAGCAAAAACCAGGAACTGCAGGAGTGGAAACAACATTTCCCAGAAACATTCAGTAGGTGCAAAATATTTGGAGTCCCCAGCACAACCACATCAAACCAGTGAGATGTATATGTACTTGGCACACCCAGACTAGCTTTGAAATTGCTTTGGCCTTTTTGGATCATATCCAAAGTGGGGAAAAGCCAGCAGAGCCTACTCTTCTGCAGAAGAGACAAAGCAATGTTTGCTTGTTCAAGCAGCCCGTGCTCATAATGAGCGAAGCACTCAGAATTTGCTGGCAGAAGGGCCAGATCCTGGCTTTGAAGCCATATTTTTTGTGACCTAAAGAAGGCAGAGATGGGTTTGAACTGGGATGCTGAGTTCCAAGCCCACAAGCAAGCACAGAATCTTGCCCTTCCCTCTGGCTGGTTTTAGTCTCTCTGTTTTCAGCAGTCTGGCTCCTGCCTTTGCTCACATTCCCTGAGTCCCAAATTCAGGCTACACCCTGTATGTGGAAACAAGCTTCTTGTGAAAGGCTCTGCAGAGCTGTCCCCTGGCAAACAGCTCCAGTGTGCTGTCCCTGCCCCTCCACTCTCCAAGGCTGTGGAAGCACAGACTGACCCACAAGCAGCCCTTGCCAATGAACTCAAATATCAAGTTGCAATTGGGAGGCTGCAGTTTGACACAGGGAAGTATGACAGGACTGACAAGGGTGAAGGAGTGCCACAAAATGTCACCAGACATTACCAACCCCCGTGGGGCATGGAGCTCTCCTGGGGAAGGCTGCCAAGGAGGCAAGAGAGCACCTCAGTGGCCTCAGACAGTGTAAGAGACCAGAGCTGTGGTGTATAAATCTCTGGAGGGTGGTGGAAAACAGCTCATCAAAGCAAGGGAAGCAGCAGGGAGAGAACTCTGGAGGCAAATGTTGGAGCATCACCGAACCATATGCAACCCTGCAAAGATAATGGCCCTAAATTACCCCTCACTAGCCTTGGTTCATTAAGAATTTGATAGAGCTCTACTGGTGGCACTGGAAGCCTACTCAGGGAGCCAAGAGGACTCTGGATCAGGCCCTAGGACTGGAAAATATATTAGGTCATAAAGCACTGTTACATATTTTATAAGGGAACAGCTATCAATGTCTGCTCCACCCAGAGAATATACAAAAACCAGCTGGAAACACAAACAGCTGTGCACATCCCAGCCTCTCTTCAGCTGCAGCTTCTTTCAGATGCTTCTAAACTCATGCTAGAAAGACATTTCCACATCTCCCTGTATCTAAAAGGACTCTTAAAACACTGAGAAAACAACTGTGTTTGGTGACATATGTGAGTGAAGATAATTATAGCATAAATAAGATATGCTTGACATTATTGTTGGTTATTTGAGCTAACCTCTGGGTATGAAAAATGAGAGATATGTTTGCAGGCAGCTTTAACAAGTGCTTCTGATATCACAACTTTTCAATCAAGATTTTGGCATTTGTTAGCCAGATTTAAAACGATTCTATGAATGCAGCCCAAATCAGAGCATCCATTGCTTGTGCACAAAGATTCTTCCCAGAACAACGGGCAACAGGGATGTGTAGTGATTGGAGGTACTGCTAATGAAACTACTACTTATTCCTGAGACAGAGATCTCTAAACCTGTTCTAAATTAGCAGATTCTTTGGCAAAATTCTTCTCTCTCGCTCACAAATTTGGTTTTGATCACACATTCTGTGCTATGGATCTGTTTGCAATACTACCACAGCATCACTGGCACTTCCAAGGAGAAGAAGAATCTGTAGATGGATGGTTCCATGGTGAATCTGGACAATTTTGCATTTAGTTTATTTTTTGGTTGGGCCCAAATGGTTCTTCTGGCATGATTTTCCTTCTCCTTAAGCCATATAAACTAGAATATGTGTTTCATTGAACTGTCTTCTTGATCACTGAATCTAAATACTAAACAACTGATGAAAGATTTGGTTTACTTTTCTGGCATTATACCTCTGGCTTCCTGAGAGTAACAGATGGGTATTTAATTGTTATAAGGACTTCTATTTATTTTCCTAGAGATAAATGATAAAAAAAGAATGCTGTACTTCAGAGAGTGCCCTTAAAATATAATGTCTCTGAGTGGAAAGCTTGCCCAGAGTTTTCCATAACACACCAAATTAAATAGAAGCTCTGTTTGAAAGACTCACAGAGTGCCTGAGGCTGTTTTTAGTGCTGCTCACATGGAAACGTCACAGCCCAAGTCTCCAGTGCAGCCCACGCAAGGCCAGCATTGCTCCCCAGGAATGCAGCCATGGCCTGGGCTGCTGGAGAAATGGATGTGAGGCTGCATGGGTCATTGGGAGATTCCTGGTGGCTGAGCTCTCTGGAGTAATGCTAGCCTCAGTA
Source organism: Buphagus erythrorhynchus (assembly GCA_013400855.1). Classification (NCBI taxonomy): domain Eukaryota; kingdom Metazoa; phylum Chordata; class Aves; order Passeriformes; family Sturnidae; genus Buphagus; species Buphagus erythrorhynchus. Next base: position 39,271 of record VZTT01020037.1, on the reverse strand, counting down.
CAGGACAGATTTGAGTGATTCACTGCCTCTGACTATGGCAGAACTGCAGAAATCTGCACACGAGAGAAGACTTTTGGAGACTGGTGGCTGCTAAAGCTCATGTATCTCACATATCTGTCCTGGAGTTTTAGGTGCAATGCTTCTGATTTTATCCACATAATAAGAGGTAGAACTGAAACAATCACTCAGTAATGACAGCAAAGCCCAAAAGTGATAACATCTGCCAATTTAACATGAAACTTGCAACGACGTAGAGGAATTCCTGGGTGACAGTGCTGTGATGACAGCTCCCTCTCCCAACACTTATTAGGAAAGCTGTTGCCTCTGGAGAGGAAGGGCACAGAGAACAGCAATGACATTAAGTGTTTGAGTCACAAAGATGGAGCCTGCTGAAGTTAGTTTTAATAAATATGCTAACATGGAGGAAATTCCTGAAAAGTGGACGACAGCTCATGTGGTGCCAAGAGTCAAGTGGAGCTCAAGTGTGAGCCAGCTGGCCAGCATGAATGGCAGCTGAGGTAAAGCTGATAAAAACACTGAATAATAAAGGTAATTAATTAAAATAATCTAGTATAGAAATATAAATAACGCCAGCAATCATGGCTTTATGGTAAACAGGTCTCATCATCCAAATCTGGTGTCAGTGTCTGATGAGATTACAAATTTGCTTGATAAAGACAACCACAGAGATGCAACACACGGCGTTTGGTGAGTCACAGGACTCAGCAGAACACAACATGCTGCTTATAAAACCAAGATGAAACATCTGCAGAAGAAAGGTTGGTTGGAGCCTGACATGGTTGCAAGGCAACCACAGCCAGTGGCTGCAAAGCCCCAAATCTGACATGCAGGGTCAACATTGGAAAATAAGGGGTTAACCATGGAGATCAACATGCATTATTTATCAGTTTTGGGCACTGAAAATGAAGTATGTTTAATTCAACCAAATCCAAAGTTTCTCAGCTATCAGTGAGGAATGTAGGTCGTCATAGAGGCAGCAAGGACTACATGAAGAAGAGTGTTGGGAGAGAAGCAACTGAATGTGAGCCCTCATTCTAGAAAAGAGGGGAAAAAAAAGGCAAATAAGCAAATTTGACCTTTGGATATTCTAAAAGAAGAGAATTGGGGGTGGATTCTTACCTCTGCACACAGCATCAGCAAAACTGTCCTGTTTTAGCACTTGCATTTTTTAAGGCTGCTGAAAACTTGAGTAAGGAATGAGTCTAAAGTAATTTAGTGAAATGTCATATACTTTTTATGGATTTCAATCAATCTGGTTAAGCAGCAAAACAATGGAAAGGTGATTGCAGTGTGTTTATACACAAAAGGAGAAAAAACTGGAGGACCCTTTCATTTAAAGCAGCAAAGCATGACAAGAAGCAAGGTCTGAAATGTGAAGACAATTTTAAGGGAGCAATCAAAGCACATTTTAATTGGGAAAGTTATAAATTGCTTATGGAAAATACAGAGGAAATGGTTGGTTCTGCAGTTCTGTCTGGAGAAGTCAAAACTAGATGCTATTTGCACTTCTGGAAAAAAAGTTAATCAAATATAAGTTTTCAGGCTAAATATAGGGGTAACTGGCCTTCATTAAACAAAATGCCAGAGTAAATGATCTAAAGGTCCTTTCTGGCCTTAAGCCAAATGAATCTGAAGTAACAGAGACTGCCTTTTCTTTAAAAGAAAATCACATGATGGCTCCTGGTTTTCAGCCAGTTGAGAACATGCTCTAAATTTTTCAGAGTTTTCACTGGTTTTTCCATTCTGCCTTTAGTATTTCAAGCGGAGCAGCATAAATATTGATAAAACATTTCCCACCAAAAAGGAGATTGTTCAGTCAATAATTTCCATTGGCATTCATATATTCTTATATGTTTATGACTGGCTTTACAAAATGCTGGATTCCTCTCAGCATTTCTTGGTGCAAAACAGAACATTTTGTCATTTGAGCATGCACACAGTTTTGGTTCTTACTATTTCTCTTACCTACTAGCTATTATTCTTAGAATTATTCTCTTTATCTTTCTAGCACTACAGTCACAAAGTTAAAAAAAATATGAATATTTTGTGAGTAATCAACAAAGTGAATGAACTTGACATATGAGGTTGATGTTTATTCCTATCTTTGCAGCAGAGTTACATCAGTGCCATCTGCTAAAGTTTTTAATTCCTGTAGCACATGATAGGATCATGGCAAAGTAGAGCAGTTTCTCTCTGCAGCCCTGTGTGGGGTGGGACATTATTTGCACACTTCCATTGCTGCACAATACATTGGATTAACAGACAACTACATGGATTTGTGCAAACTTCAGATCCAAAAATAACAGAAAATATAGAAATGTGATTGACCTAATGGGATGTGACCTCCAGGGCCAGTTTTTCCCAGCATTTCTCATGGTGTGTCCTTGTCTTTCCCACTGTTTTCCCACCATGCTGGGAAGGCTCTCCTGTGCTGCTGGACTTCATGGTGCTGATTCACTTGGTCCAAAGGGCTCAGCATAGCTCACACCCACGCAGCAAAAAGCTGAAGAAACAACATATTTTTGTCACACCAGCCAGATCAAGGCTGGTCTTTTTTTTTTTTTATAAGTGATGTGACCAAATATTAATTGGTTTATCTCATTGGGGAATTCCACTTTAGGAAAACAAAAAATGAAGTGGCATGTTCTAATGAAAAGCATACACTGCTGCAACCTACAGGCCACAGCCAGAATGCACCTGCCAAGAAACACCTTCTTTTGGGTAGGAAGACATTTTTCACTCTGTTTTCCTCTCAGTGTTGTACTGGCTGCTGTGGGGTCATCCCTAAATTGTACAATATCAATGAAAGGAGAATTAGAACTCTGTTTCCAGAACTGGTCTCTAACGAGTACCAACATCTTCCATCCATCTCCAACCCATGCCAGGTGTTTACAGCTATTCCCTTTATCTTTCTAGCACTATAGTCACGAAGTAAAAAAATTAAATCCTGCTCCACACATTAGTTTAAGGTATATTTGAAGCAAGTACATGGAAAAGTCCCAGTCAGAGCTGTGAACTGCACACCAGCCTCCCTCCAAGTGAATGAAGGACTCAGGGGGACTCAGCTGGGAGTAAACTTGGGCACCTCCCCTAGATTTTCCCCATCTACCAACTTCAAGACCACAGTTTATCAAGCAGCTATGTCTAATCCAACTCCTTTACTACAGCCATGTGAAGAGGCAGTGAGAACACTTGGAAAGATCTCCTCCCCCATAGGGAGCTCATAGCCCCTTGGTTCTGCTGATGATAGGCAAAACTCCTCCCAAAATCCTGACCAAAGCATGTTGTAATTATGGGGAACATCAACGTGGGATCCCAAGGATCAAGATGCAGGCTTTGCCTGGCTGCTGCTGGTCAGACTTGCCTTCTGCTCTTCCCTTCACATCATTTTCCTGCTGTAACCATCATATTACAAAGTCAAAATCAAGCTGGTTGATTATACTCCACAAATAGTAAATAACCAAGTCCCCTAAAAGGTTGTACATACAGGTCATTAAAGCTGAGCTTTTCCAGTCTTTCAGTGCTTGTTTGTCACTCAGGTAGCACCTCTGTGCTTTAGAACATCTCCCTTTGTACAGGAACACTTCGTGTGCTGTCAATGATTTGCTTGAATTATACACATTTCCAAATAACTACACGGTCCAGAAACTAATGGTAAGCTCAGAAACCAGCATCAGTTTGTAAATCATTCACAGATCAACCAGGAAACAGAGCCTTGAAACAGCTATTCAAACAGCTATAATGTACTTAATAATACTGCAATAAAATTTTGACACTTGGAAATCAATAGGGTCTGACAGACTAAGTATAACTCTGTAGTCAGAAACAGGAGTTTAAGTAACTTCAGAAATATTGTCTAGGCTGGATGAAGATGAAAATTGGCCCTTCCCTTTACTGAGGGAAGAAAACAAGGCTTTCCTGCACTGTGGTCATGTAGAGATTTCAACTCCCGGCTGCCGTGCCGCTCTCTGATAAGAAGCTGTTTAATCTCCCTGGCCCAGGGAACACCAATTCTGCTGATTCTCCAAAGGAAGGCAAGACATACAACACGCCTTCATCTCATCTCAGACGTGTCTGGGGCCCAGAATGAGCAGCCTGACAGGACATGCACCAGAGAGCCATGAGTCAGCCTCCTCCAGCCATAAACCCGAGCCATGGTCAAACTCCCTCCCAATTATTCCAGCTGATCCTCTCCCCTGATTAATTTTGCAATGGTGCAGTTTTAAAAGAACAGTTATTCTCCCTGAAGAAGGTACAGAGTCTCTGGGGAGTCTTGGAGCAGTATTGCCAGCTCACATGATTTTTATCTTGAGTCTTATGATTTCTGAGTGTTCTCCAGCCTTGGCTGCCAGAAGCGTGCAATGACATGAGAAACTCCACGAGCTCCTCTCTTAATTTTTATTAACAGTAATTTTCTAGACTTTATGGTTATACCCTAAAGACCCAGAAATCAGAACACAAAATGAAAAAGGGACCAATTTAGCCATTTTAACTGTGATTTTTAAGATTACTGTGTAATTCATTAAAACCTGACTCAATATATTATTCTATTGAAGTTGGCAGCACTGTTTGCTTTTCTTCCTTGCTAAACTGCCCTTTAATATTATTCTAATTTAACTGTCTAGATTATTAAAGAAATTGGGAATACAAACTCTGTATCTGGAGGCAGAGCAGCAACTTGAGTAATTTTTTCAGGTAGAAAGGACTTTTTGGCACTGGATGAGAAACAGCCATGGGGATCATGAGGAGAAGGGAAGGAGATAGGTCCTAGCTGGAAAGACAGAGAAGAGAAAGAGGAGTTTTCTTCCCCTAAGGGTAGAAATGTCCCTCAGTGGAGCCTCCCAGAGGAAGAACAGCTTTTTTTGGCTGAGATGGGCTGGCAAGAAGCAAAGACATCTTCTGCAAAGCAGGTCCCTAAACTCATCTGCCTCTCCTCTGGTTTCCACAGGACTGCAACCAGAGCCAGCTCTGAGCCAAGGAAATGCTGTTCCTGGGGCAAAGAGCAGTCTGTATTTAACCAGCCTTGAACCCAGAGGGGAAAACTGTACACATGCATGATGCAATTCTTGCAGTTACCCTGCTCCCAAGCTGGGCTTCTCCTCTGCCTGCCCGAGTGCCAGGGGCTGTGCACGCAGTGGGTGCCTCCACTGTGTCACTGCTCTTCAGCACATCCAGGCTTGCAAATGTACAGAGGGTTCCAATTCCCTCCCTGAGCATTCAGAAAGGATTTGCTGAAGTCTGCTGTGGCCAAGTGATGCTGCTGACAGTGCCAAAACCTCTCAGTTGCTAAGAGAGCAGCCAAGCTCCCATAAAGGGGCTTTGTTGGGGACAACTGTTGTGATGCTGAGGAGGCACATGACCATCAGAGCTGCTGTGTCTCAGGGGGCAGGCAGGAGGTTGTGCACAAGTTGTCTTTGCCTCTCTAAGAAGAGCTGCTTTGACAGCAGTCAGACAATGGCTCTCACTGCTCCTGGAGGAAGTGCCTCTGCCCAAAACCATCGTGGCAGACACTCTGTGGTGTGAGCTCTGGCGTGGTCACTCGCTGGTGGCCACAGCACAACTCCTGTGATGCTTGGCATCTTTATAAAAGTGTTACCCACTGGAAGCATTTAATTAACTGATAATTTTAACCATCAAAACAAACAGAACAGAACACAACTGTTTTGCTCTGATGACTTTGGAGAAAACTTCAAAAACATAACCTGGGCATTCCCTGTAGGCATCAGAGGCAAGTGGAAAGGTTGCCAGACTTTGTATTTTGCTTTCAGAGATTGTGGTTGTAAAGTCAACCTCCTACTTTTAGAGAACCTGACATAATTTTTGCATGGGAGGAGGCAGTAGCAGCTTCTCTGGGCATTATCTTTGAGAGAAAAATCATTTAGCAGATATTAACTATCTCTGGATAGTAATGGGCCAGTGAAGAAAAATGTGTTTTGCTTAAGTGTTCATTACCACTGCAAGTTTCACTTGCTTTGAAACAACTTGCATATTAAGTAGCAATAATGTAAGCCTCATTAGGGGCTTCCCATATGTCTGGCAGTGGAAGGATACATAGCCCTGGTACTGTGAATAAAATCAAAGCTATTCCCAGCCTCTGGCAATCCCACCCTGCCACACTCCTGGGCTGACCTGCAGTCATTCCTCCTCCCCTTTATGAATAGTTACTCACACATCTTCCCATCTGTTAAGAACTGCATTACTCTGTAAGTGCAAAATAGGTGACTGGTATGTCCATTACTCGACTGGACTGCTGGTGAAATAAAGGGATATCCAAGTGAGATGAATAAATGCATCAAAATGCAGCACCGAGGAAGCATTCATCCCACCACAAATGGAGAATTCTGCTCAGCTGCACTGTGCTTGGTCCCAGAGAGAGGAGGGAAGAGACCCCAAGCACTAAATCTAATGATATATATGTTAATATAAATGGGAGAAGGGTTTTGACAAATTGAACATTTAAATATGCAAATATGCATTTGTATATTTTCAAATGTAAATTTGCACACTAAGATGTAGATTTCTAAGTGTATTGAATATTTTGGAAATGTGGAGATTTGAATCTGAGTTAAAAAAATGCAAAAAGAAAAAAAAAATCAAGATTTGGTGTATTAATGGCCAGACTCAACCAATAATGGAAGAATTTCACCCAAAACTCTGATATGTCTAATATTTTAATGCCTCTAAGCAATGAACTTTGGTATTTCCTACAATCTGTAACATAAAACAACTTTAATTTCTTTGAAGCATGCACTTTTATGAAGTTAAAGGAACAAAAATTCTGACCTTGAAACACAATCATATTTATAGTAACAAATGACAAAATACATACAATTCAGTTTATCATTAAGGCTCTGTTAGATGAGATTACCTAATCAGGCAGTTTATTTTCCAAACACCTATATGCTGTTATTGTTTGTTTGTTTGTAGTTCTGGCAGACAGGCATTACAAGGATGCATGACATGATTAAGGATTTATTTACATTTCCTTTAATTATCAGCAGCATTATATTATAAATGACACTTCTAATCACCAACCCAATTCTGTGTTTATAATGCCCATAAATTCAGAGCACCGACTTGGTTTTTTTTGACAAAACTTTGCTGCTTTTATGTACAGACCTCTGGAGCCTGGTCTAACCTCATTAAAGAATCAATGGCTCTCACAGACATCTGGGCATTCAACCAGGTCCCATCAGGACTTTTTCGATCACTGGCAATAACACAAGAGCAACAGAGAACTTGCAGCTTCACCTCAAATTATAAAGTCTGTGGTTTTAAAGCCAGTCCTTGGAGAGGCAGAGGTGAATGCATTCGCTTTTACAAAGAGCATATCTCCTCTTGTGGGTGGTTTTTAGCAGTAGCTCTGAAATGCACATACATTTTGTCCCTCAGTTTTGGATAGGCAAACACAGTGTGAAGTTACTTGGTGCACCTGGGCAGATCCACTGGCTGCCATGGCTAAATGTGAGAACTTTGCTCAGCCCCTGCTCCAACCTCCTCCCTGCACAGCCTGGCCCTTGTGAGACATCCCACTGAGCCAGTCCCACCCCCTAATACAGCAAAAACTGCCCACATTTCCCAGTTTGCAATTTTACCGTGGTGACCTTAAAGCCACACTTCTGCATCCCCAAAGCCAACTCACTTCCAAGGACTGCCACGATATTACCACAGCATTGTGCAAAATTATCAGTGCCAAATGCCTCGAGCCTGATCTTTACCCCACACAAATCAAAAGGAACCACACTGGAGCATGAAAGAGCCACAAGTGAGGGGAGATTCAAGGATTCAGGATCCCTGGGTACCCCAAATTGCTCCAGCCTTTGTGGGCTGCAGCCAGGTTTTCCACTCAGTACCTTGGATGCTGCCTCTGAGAGGGCAGGGAAAAGAATCAAAGGCTCAGGACAAATAAAGTCATTCAGCAGCTGTTTCAATCCTATATTTCGACCACAGCTGCCAAAAACTAAGAGCTGGAAAGACTGAATAGGTCACCCTAGTCAACACTCCATAGTATTTTCTGGAGGGCTTTTTTCCAGTTTATATTTAAATGATTCAAGTAATGGGGATTCCACAATCGACCAGACTTTGCTGTTTGGAAAAAACCCACACTGCCAGCCAACTTACATTTCCTTCTGCTCATTTTTCATGCCATTCCCACTTGCTGTGCCTCCTTCTACCAACCAACACAATTTTTCTTGTGCTTGCCCTGTCCCTGCCATGCTACACTCAGGATGGGATGAAGCAAAGGGAAAGGTTGAGTCAAATAAAATGCAGATTGAAGCACAAATTTTTCCTCAAGATCTTGGTAATATTTGCTCCTTGGCAGCTGGAATAGAGCACAGCAGTCCTGGGAATATCTTGAGAGATTTAAGGCACAAACTGGTGATCCTAACAAACTATATACCCTGCCCTGCTGGCTGTCTCCAGTGTCACTATTGATATCTGAATTACACTCCTCCCCTGAACTTTCATTTAAGCATTCAGGGTTCTTTTGAGCATCCCTCTATGTAAAGCCCTCCCACACCACAGACATCCTTCCAGTCTGTCCAAGGGACTCTTTGTTCTCCCGACCCACTCCAGAGAAACAAGGCCCTTTACAAATTGCAGACCATCCCTTCAATTATATTTCTATAGTGATGCTGGCACATTAGTTCCACTTATCCTTGGTTAATAGTTCAGCTTATATTCAAAAAGCCATTAACATAAAATCAACACAGCAATTTTGTATGAATTCTCATATCATTAATCCATTTAAAGTGGATACACAGTTCACACTCCAAATTCACTTAATTATTGACTTAATAACATTTAAAGAGACCATGGTCTTTGGCTCCACTGGAATGCAGTATAGTTTTTATTCCTTTCTCCCTGCTTTTATAGGTTTCCTGCAGAAGTTAGTTCTGCAAGGTTTGGGTAATTCTTGGAGGTGTCTCACCTCACCTCACCTTTCTGAGAGAGCTCCCCCTGCAAACACAAGTAGCTTCAATCTCATGAAGAAGAGCCTGCTGGCTAGTTTGCTGGGGGAAAGAGGGAAAATGTCCATGATGGGCTGCACAAAATGGGCCCCATTTGCCCAAACCCCTCTCAGATGGCAGCCCTGGGCATGCCAGCCTGGAGCATCCTGGGGAAATCCCTTCCAACCTTCTCCATTGGCATGGACTGCACGAAGCCCTCAGGTTTCCATGCTCCAGTGGCAGCCATGAGCCCTGCTGAGGAAGGGAAGAGAATTCCTCCTTCCTCACTATTTGATATGACAAGCTCTGGCATGGGCAGTGAATATATCACAATAATTTCTAAGCATACAAACGAAATTAATAGTTTGATCAAAACTGTCTATAAAGAAGCTGGTTTGCCTCCATAATTTGATTCAACACTTCTTTTTTTCTCATTTCTTCCTCATTCCTCTTTTCTCTCCTTGTCATCATCCATGGCAAATGATGTTGTTTGCACTTCAGCTGCTGTTACAGGCCAAAAGCAATCAGTGAGTGGCAGGTCCTGCATTTCACTTTGAAAAATGTCAGGTTAGGACTTGTTTGAATCCTCACATAATTTGTGTCACTGTTGGAGGCCTTTCCCTGGGACTTGTTTTCCTCCAGTGGCTCTGGTGGGATTTTGGAGCATGAACAAAGGTCTGGGGAGGATCAGAAAAACATCTGGGAGTTGTGGGGGAAACATGTTTGTGGCTGACACAGACCATTGTCCCTTCCAGCCCATCCATGGGCCCTTCCCTGGGTGCCTCTGGTGCAGAGGAAGGTCCCAGCACCACAGTGTGCCCCAGCTGGATTTCACCTTGCTGTCACACAAGGCAGGACTATCACACTAAAGCCAGAGCTAAAGAAGTCCATCCTGGACATGCTGCTTGCCAAAAGTCCTTGAAAACTACTCTGAGCCATCCCTGTGGGTACAGCAACTCATTTAATTACCTTAAAGCCACTTCTGCTTGCCCTAGCCATGTGGGAACAGACCCATCCTGAACACCCTTTGTCCTCTCCAAGTCAGCAGGACGAGCCAGGCATCCTCACTGCTCACAGTACATTCACAGCACAATATTGGCAGGGAAATTCCACTATAATAGACTCAAGTGGAGCCTAATTGCATCAGGTTTTGTGCTGGAAATGGTCATTGGAGCCTATGAGGCCACTCTGCTTCTCCCTGCCTTTCACAGAGAAGTGAATGCTTGGAAGACCACACCAGTGGAAAGGAGCCAAGTTTTTCTAATTTACTCTTGCCACAGACATCAGCAAGAGTAGAATCAGATGCACAGTGCTGCAGGTCATAAGCAAACATTTTAATCTGAATAGTGAGCAAAAAAAAGGCAGAAGCTCCCAGCACAGACAATAACTGTAGTGTGTGGTTTCTCCTTCTCAATTGGGCCTTAGGGTGTTTCCCACATCTTCACCATACTTAACACTGTTTCCTCTTAATTCAGGCACGTGAGAATTCCCAGGTAGCATTTGCTTGGGATTGCCTTTAGAGGACTGCATTGGTACTTGATAAAATTAAGTGCAACTTTGGACCCATAGTGCTTGCTTGTTATAGCTCTGAGAATGCATATTGTTTCCTGTTTGACATCCAAGACATATCTGCACCAGAAAAACAGTCCTTTCTTTGTTTAATATCTACTGATCCATCTATTTATTTCATAAACTAACACTGTAACCCTGCTTTTACTATAAAATGCAATAAAAACATTGAAAGGAGTCATGAAACTGCCCCTGAAACTCAGTGACATTTCACAAACCCTGGCAGACATCTCCATGATGCCCTTCCTAAATTTGCCACAGATTTTCTAAACACTGTCTTTAGCAAACACAGCCCTTGAAGACTCCTCTGAACAAGATCCAGAGCCTGGTCCTGGGCGTTGTGCTGTCTCACTGCACGCACCAACGTGTTCTTTGGGATCACAGCAGCCCCTGGGATTGCTGGGGAGATGAAGAACTCAGCCCCTGCCTGTCCCTGCCTGCACAGCCAGCAGGGATCACCACTCCTGGCAGTCTGAAGGGTAGGACAGGACAGGAGGAGTCTACTCCCACAGCTCTGAAGCAGCTGGGTCCAGGCTGGAATATCCATTACATCAGCCAGGTGGTGTGCAGCAGTGTGTGACCTCCTGAGCTCACCTGAGCCTGTGGCACGTGGGACACCTGGGACAGCCACAGGTTTTGTAACCTTGAGAGCTTATAGTAGGACCCACAGCTGGTCTGTGGGTTAGAGAGGGGTAATGAATGAGGTTTGTTTTGAGAAGTATTCTCTGGCCAAGGCTGTTGGCCTGGAGACCAAGAAGAGAAGATAAGCAAGAAGAAACCTGCACAGGGAAAAGCATTTTGAGAAAAGTTTTATGGAAAACAGAGGCATAGATGGCTTTGCACCAATCAGCATTATGTTGGCTAATTGTGACCAATGAAGAAAGTGTAAACTGTGTAGAGGGTATAAAAGACAGCAAGCTGTTGTAATAAATGGAGTATTAGCCTTCTGAAGTGTATTTCTTGTCTATTTGTGTGTTGCACCCACCTCTACAGTGACAAGAGCTGTATTTCCACACAGCATTTCTGAGTGAAAAACACCCTGACAAACCCAGAGTGCTTGGGTACAGCACATGGAGAGTGCAGAGGGACCCAGCCAGTCCCTGTGCTGACAGAAGGGCTGGTGCTGGCACAGGCAGCTCCTGGGCAGGCAGCCCTGATGCTCTCCCTGTGCTGTGCTCCCACTCCAGCACCCTGCCTGGGACGTGTCAGGACTAACCACAGGCTCAGCAAGGAGTGGAAAAATTCCTCTTTTCCGTGTGTACCCATCCATGCCTCCCAGCTGCTGCCCTCCTGTTCCACCCCAGGGGACACATGAGTTATCTCAGCCACCTTGGAGGGCTGCCCTGCTCTGGAGACTCACGTCATGCATCCTGTTGGGCACCTCGCCACTCTCATAAATATGCACTGAAACGATGGTCCTTGTTCCCAGGATAGATCACATCATAACCAAACCTGGAACAATGTGGTTAAACATTATCTCTGGCCTACCAGCTCCAGAGATTTGCTGTGGAAAATCACAACTGGAAGGGACAACTTGAGGTGAAGCAATCACAAATTTAACACACACACACCATGAAGAAACTTCAGAGAAAGGGACTGAGTCACTGCTGGGCTCCTCTGGGCATGTGCCAGCAATCCTCAGCTGGAGAGATGTACCTGTGCATGTCTCAGCTGGAGCCAACTCCCAGACACAGCCTCCCTCTTCCAAGGAACCCTGCTCAAAACCACTGGTTTCAGAAATAAAGCAAATTTTCAGATGTCTGCATTCCCAGTGACTCCGGGGGAATGAAGGCTCAGAGCCCAGTTGTGGGCCTGGAGATCATACACAGGTCTAAAACAGAGAATAAACACCAAGAATTGTCTTTATCTGTGGAAATAATGCAGGCACATTCATACACCTGCCAAGAGCATTTGCACATGGCAGGCACTACACAGGAGATCTTACAGCAGAATCTGCTTTGTCTCACTTGCAGAAACAGGACAAAGAAGAGCAGTACTTTGTTTATTTCCATACTTGTATGAAAACAACATAATCCTGATTACTGTATATTCTTGTTGAAGGGTAGGATACATCTATGCTTACATCTTTTTTCAATACAGATGAAAGAAAAATAAGAAAACATGTTCATACCAATCAACAAGGCAGATTAGGATTTTATTCAGTGTATGTTCTAGACAGATGGGCTTTTCTTAATGCTTTCCACTTTCCCTCTCCACAACTTTTGCAGCTCAAATGCCCAGAAAACTATTGAGTATTTTTCTATCTGTGCTGAGCCCTGCCCACTCCACATAAAAAAATCTCACCCAAAATCCCATGTCCAGCCCTGCTTCCAGAGCAGAAAATTCACCCTACTTTTTGTAGAATTATGTTTCTTTGGTAACTCAGCTCTACCTGAAATCTTTAGATCCTGTCATGATTTTCACCTACAGCTCTATAATCTGCAGAGTCCTGATAATTTCTGCATAGATAAGAGGGGCAGAAAGACTGAATTGCTTAAATACAACAAATTCTATGATAATGACAGGATTTAAGGCCACATCCACCAAATCCTTAGACCACTGGAATGGTGCTTAGATGGTGCTTAGACCACTGGAATTTTATCACTAAGAGCATTTTATTGCAGCCCTGGGTCACAACTGGACATCTTGTTTCATGGAGAATATGTTCAGATGAATTTCTCTTCCACATTAGAACAGACCAACATTTCAAAATTCCTGGCAAAAGAAATTTTTTGAGGAAATAGTTGCTTTGCATTTATCAAAACATTTGGTTTCTGCATGAATTACTTCTTATTTTTGACAGTTTCTATGACAGTAGGAAAAATATAATTTTAAATTCCCCAGGGGGAAATTGAAGTTTCTTGTTTTACTAATGCAGACACGGACCATACCCATGTTGCTGTAATTTACTTGTCTTTTTTTTTTTTTCTTCCTTTTCTTTTTTCTTTTCTTGTTTCAGCAGCAACAACAGAATGACTGAACAACGTGATTTCACAACCAGTTTTGGTTCTGGCAGAATTCACTCCCCAACAGAAAGAGACTCAATGAACATCCCTATGAACAGTTCATTTGTGTTGTCAAAGGTACCAAAAAGCACCTGCTGCTGAACAAGCAGGTTTTGCTCTGCCTTTTTTGCTTGCAGATGTGCCTGTACTGCCCCAGCACTCTTTCTCACACTTTTTCCCCTCCTTCCTTTGCTCCATCAACACAACTTTTCTGCAGCAAAGTTTGAGTTGGCCAAGCTCACCACAGTGAGCTCTTCACAAGTGCTGGGCTTCTCTGATCCTGAGCAAGGATTTCAAATGAGAGATATTTGCTGCCACATGAGGCAGATACAGTTTAAATCGACTTTTTGGAGATGAGCAGGAACTTCTTCACCTCTTCAGGAAAAAAGGCCCATATAAATTGTTACATCAGTTGTGCAAGGGGGTTTCACAGAACTTATGAACTACCTTGGGGAGAGTGGAGTGATTATTTTTTTTGCTCTGCACCAAGTACAAATTGCTGTTCATGTGGGGTTTTGCTTTAGGCTGCTACATATTTTGCTATTGTCTCTTCCTTCCCCCAAAGACATTGAGAATTCCTCTGCCTCATGTTTTATTTACAAGTTTTTGTGGTTTTTGTGCTTTATCAGCTTGAGTGGGTGGGAGAAGCTCAGTTTTATGGATTTTTAATAGAAAAGCAGGGAATAGCTCACCTCAAAATCTTACACTAATGGTTTGTAATGTGTCAGGAACTATCCTATTTTCTGGAAGACAGAATATATATTTCTCTGGTTTGGGTCCTGAACTGAAACAAACTTTCCTCTGAGGAGGCTCAAGTCCCAACACCACACAAAACAAAAGAGCACTGCAGTTCTGGTCCCACAGTAATTTGAGGCTGACAGCTTTTTTTCCACTGTTGGTTTTGCTGTATTTACTGGATCAGGGTAAAGCTCCTCCTGTCTTACTCAGGCATCAAAGATGGGAGGCAGATTTCTACCCTCAGAGCATCAGGATCCAAGGAAACAACAACTATGTAAAAAAAATATTGCAGATGGAGGCTTTAGAAAATACAAGAGTGTGCAGAACTCTTCCTTTTTCTGGAGTAAAGGCTGTATATATGATATTTCCTTTCTTGGTCCAATCCTTTTTATCAGAGACCATGGCTCCACCTCAGCATGTGGCACACCAGGTGGATCTCCAAGTGATTCCTCCAACACTCAGGCATGGAACAGCCCTCCCTTGTCATCCCATGGAAAAAAAGCAGCTCTTGGACCCCTCAGGGGCTGGGAACAAGCAACACACAGGACAGAAACATCCACCTCTTGGAGCTAACAAGGGGAAGGGGTCTGCATGAAATATTCTCTTTGTGCAGGTGAAAAAAAAGCGCCTTGCTCTAGCTGAGAAACCACCCATATTTTTTCAGCTGCATTCAATACAGTTTTATAATTGCATTTAAATCAGCACCCTTGGAGCAGGGTGGAGGCCAGGTTTGAAAGCCAAGAGTCATTTGGAAACATCTTTCTCTGTGAGCCAAAACCTTCTCTTATTTGATAGGGCCAGAAGGATGGGAATAGTTTTGAAGGGGGCTTGGGAAGGTGCTGGTTGTGAAGTGTCCTGAGAGGCAGAGCTCACTCCAAGCTCAGCACCCCCTGCCCCTCTGGGTGTCCTCAGCAGCACAGGGGTCCCTGTCCCTCTGCAGATTCTTGCCCCAAGCCTGGGACTGGCTTGCATTAGCAAGGATGTGCTGGTACAACTCGACTACACACGCCCTTAAGGGAAATACAGCTCACACCCATAAAAGAATTCATTTGTCAGGATAGCTCAGGCTGGCTCTCTGAGCAAACCAGCTCTTACAGAAAAAGGATGGTGTTGCTCTGTAAGCATGTCCCCATTAAGGCTTTTCTCCAAAATTAAAACAAAAGGATATGTAGAAAAATTCATGCTTCTGTGAAGTGGTGAAGTGAGGGTTAGCATTTAAAAAAAAAAAGACTGGTTTTGCAAAAGCAAAGGTCTATAATCCTGATCATTTTTCACTTCATTGAAAGAAATCATGGGTGGATACTCTTATGAAACAGGTTTAAAGAGAGGTCACAAAAAAAGAGATGGAAATTGGCTATCTAGAATTAGAGATAAAAACTCATGGTTTTAAGTATGGCATGATTTTACTCAAGCAACTAAAATGAGTGATAAATATTAAATAAAACATAGTAACATTTTATTATTTATAATGCTTACTGAAAACATGAGGATCTGAAATAGAAAATTGAGCCAATTTTATAATTACTAGTGATAAAATGCTTTAACCTCTGCATTAGCTGCTACCCATACTGTACCTCTGATTCCACTAATCGATCTTAATTGATTAAATGAAAGCACTTCATCTTTGGATTTTATTGCCAGCATATTCTGCCACTTTCTATTACAATCCATTTTGGAAGATACCTGATGATCCCACTCTTCTCTTTTCTTCACACTTTCATCCTCTCATTAATTATCTGCTTCTAGCCCCAGCTTTCTTTCAGCAAGGGACTCCAAAACACAGACACACCTAAAATGCAGCACATCCAACACAACCAAGAGCAAATAACCTTTTCTACTCAAGTCTCTGCCTCAGAAAAGCATTTCCCAGCACAGAAGACCCCTTTGGTTCATGTGTTGTTTTCCCTTGAATGTTCTTTGGGCATTTTTTTTAACAAGGACTCAGTGTAGAGCTGCTTAATAAAGAGTTTTGTATGTGCTCCAACATTCTGCTTAAGTCTAGTTAATGTTAAGATGTTTTTCCTCTGAAATTTACCCTGGGTTTCAGGGTACAATTCTCCTCTAGAGAATCTGCAATGAAGGTGAGGGTATTGGAGAAAACCCCACAAACTTGGATAACATGAAAATTGTAACTGCATTTTTCAAGCTAAGGAATTTATTCACCTAGAAGGGAAATATTCCCTGAGCAAGCAGACAGTGGAACACCTAAATTATATTTTGCATATCTTTAATCATGAAGGGATAGGTACTCAAGCACTCACATAATGAGCAGTGTACTACAGCCAAGTTACTAGAGAAATACAGGCCTGTATTTGGGTTATTTGTCCCTAGGTGCTTCAGTCAGAGCTCATCATGCAAACTCAGAATGTAATATATAATCTGACCCATATATGCTATTAGAGCACTGCACAGAGCACTGGGAAAGCGCAGAGCAAGGGGAAATGTGTGAGCACAACCCCTGGAATCTTTATTCATGAGAGCCAGTGAGGTAGATAATGTGCTGCTGTGGTTTAACCCCAGACAGAAACTCATCCCCAAGCAGCTGCTTGCTCACTCTCCCCTCGTGGGATGGGGAGAGAAGCAGAAGGGTAAAGGTAAAAAAAAAAATGCAACCAACCTCAGACAGTTAATAGGTAAAGCAAAGTCCACACCCACAAGAAAATTAAAACAAAGAATTCATTCACCACTTCCCATGGGCAGGCAGGTTCAGCCATCCCAGGAAAGCAGAGCTCCATCACATGTCACAGTGACTTGGGAAGGCAAACATCATCATTCTGATTGTGACCCCCCTTTCTTTATTTCTTATCCCAGCTTTAAACATGGAGCCTTGTGGTCTGGGATATGCCTTGGGTCAGTGGGGTTCATCTGTCCTGGCTGTGTCCCTTCCTGGCTCCTCGTGCACCCCCATCCTCCTGGCTGGTTTCTGGGGTGAGGAGCAGAAAAGGCATTGATTCTGTGTGAGCTTTGCTCTGCAATAACTAAAACATCCCTGACTTACCAACAAATCCAAAATACAGCCTCAGACCAGCTACTGTGATGAATATTGACTCTACCCCAGCCAAACCAAGCACAGAGGCAGAAACCAGTGGTGCAGATAATTAAGAGAAAATGGAAATAAATTCTTCAAGGCAAAAAAAAATGGACAAATCCTCTTGCTCTGTCACTGCTTTGAAAAGGCAGTGTTCCCAGAAAAGAAAAAAACCCCTGCTTGGTTTTGAGCTCTCCTAATGACTGGGAAAGCTGCCACCACAGTGACTAGGTAAGGCTCAGGAGTGGTAAACCTGTAAAAGGTCTTTTTCATCTCACTATAAGAAGGAAATTGAAATGTGGATGCAAATACTCATCCATGTAAGACACAAGCCTTGCAGCCTGCTAAGGTCAGCAGTATTTGCAAATGATTGCCACACATGTTAACATGGCATGAAGGCTGTGCCAGAGCAAACTGAACTTCCCCAGCTCCAGAAGCTCCAGAGGGGAGAATTGCAACCTGCAGACGATGCCCTGGTTACAATCCAGTCTCCAACAGAAAATACACTGAGCCAACAACGGGCCTTTGCTTTTACTAGAACACAGTACAAATCCAAGCCTATTCTATTTTTTATAAACTGATGCCTGCTAAGCTTTTTTTCTCCTAGAAATTGGCTCTTCCAAGTTCCTGCTGCACTTAAGTTTTATCTCATATATAGATATTTATCTTATCTGCTGCATGAGTAAAGTAGGGGAGGAGGCTTTCTTATCTGTCTTAGCCAACAGGGAAGAGCTTAATGAAAAACCCTTATTGTTCTTCAGTAACAATCTGCTCCCAGCTCCCAGCCAGGCACTGATACCCGATGGAGATACACTGATACCCATCACACTGCTGCAAACATTCCTTTAGATCCAAATCACACATCTGAGTTACTCTACAAGGGCCCAGACAGCATTTCACCACATTTTTCCCTTCTTCTTCTGGACTTCTGAGCATGCAGGTGCTGTTGGATTCCTCAGCTGGAAACTTGCTTCACAAATGTTAAAGATTGTTAGGTGTGATAAAGTTCACCATGTCCATACATGAAAGGTGATTTGGATTAAAGCAGCAGTCTGTAATGGTCACCCCTTGTGCTGACAGCTGTCATTCCAAAACATCATCTCCAGGGCAGACCTTTATTTGGGGCATGCATTAACTCAGAAGTTAAGATCTCTGCTGTTTCAGGAGAACTTCGAGACCACTTAATCTTTCTAAAGAAATTCATTAATGAGTGCAACATCTAAAGGACAGGCAACAAAAGTCTCTTCTGCTGAAGCATCAGGAAGTATTTTGACTTTGCTAATTTATTCCTGCAAGGGAAGGCAAATAAATTAACCCAGCATATGTTAGTTTTTATGTTTTTAAAAGTTTCATGCAGGCATTAATGCAGATATGCATTAACTCTTATCCTGAGTTAGGAACACCAGAGACTCAATTCATCAGGTGTACAAAGGGCCAAAGCCCTGACTGGTTTTGTTTTTCCTTACCAAAATGCAATTAAAATACAAATTCTATCTTCTCCTTGCATTAAATTTGTGAAAAGGAGTCATTTTCTTGCAATAAATTCCTAAAGATTTTGTTACATGAGCAGCAGAGCATAGTAGAAGTGCATAATAAATCAGTCCAAATTTTAGCTGTGTCTAAAAGGTTTAGAGAAAGCTCTCTATCCCTTTTTCACACTCCAAAATCTGAATTATAATTAATTTCAGGAATCAACCAACCTACCCCTTACTTAAAAAAATGTCAAGCTAAGGAGTGCATTATGTGAGATTACAATTAATCAGAAGTGGAGGCGCACACACTCACACACATGTCTTCCCACTTAAATTCTTTGGCCAAAAAAATATTACAGCAGCCTTGACAGATACTAAATGATCTTTTCAAATAATACTCCCTGGTGATGAATGTTGCAGTTCCGCAGCCTTGTGCTAATACAGAGCTTTTCAGCAGTGAACAGGCATCATTTGACAATCCTGCATTAACTCTAATGACATGCTGATGGCCCTGGCACTCCTCTCTCTCTGGGATGCACTACCCCATCTGGAAAGAACTCCAGGGATAGAAGAGCCCAGCATGCTAAATTATATAAAAAGAATTATCAACGTTCGCAAAACATTAATGAAACATTAAACATAACTGTTTGGTAGGACGGTGTTGTTATTTACTCATTTTCTTGCACAGATTAAAGGAGTTATCTATAGCTGCTGTCTTTGGCCCTAATAGTGCCTTCTAGAATAATATTGCCCTGCTAAAAGGCAACGGGGCTTTCTCTGCCTGATCCTCTTTAGAACACAGGGTGGCCTGGGCTGCAGTCACGATGTGCTCAAGAAGCCCAGGTTCCCCCTAGAGCAGAGCACTGGTGTGTCTGCACATCCATGGCAGGAGCACTCACCAGGGAGGGGCTGTGTGGGCATCCCCCTCCTGGGCAGGGTCCTGTCCCTGCCCTGTCCCTGTCCCTCGTGCTGGGACAGAGGACATCCAGCTCATGAACACCACCCAGAATTAAAGCAAACCAAAATATCAGCTGTCCCTCCCCTCCTCTGCAGCAGGACCTGACCTTCCCTGCTCTGCTGCCCGACAATTCCAGCAGGGTAAGGCAGGTCCTTGCCCTGCCTCAGCTCCTGGGGTGCTAATGAAAAGGCTGGACACAGCCTGTATAAGGCAAGATCCCAAAAATATCATTTTGCTTCACTGTCAGCTGCAAGGGGTGTGGAACAAAAATAACAGCTCCCTAATTTAATGTGGACTTCGAATAAAAGCACTTCCCCTTCCATTTTTCTACCTGTGGAGCTATTTTTGTCCAGTTCACTGGGAGAACTGGTACATTCTATGTTACGCCTAAAATATTTTGCTTCTTTAATCACTGCACAGGGTTGGTTTCCACCTGCAGTAAGTGGACTGAGCAGACAAGAGAAATTTATTACAGCCACCAGCCAGAGATCAAATTTATCTCTCATCAATTATTTGGGACACTATTGTTTCCAGCAGTTTCTCCTCTTAATAAAACTGATCACAGCTGAATGTTTGGCTGCTTCTGTAGAAAATGCCAAGACTTGTTATTTCATTATACATGTATTCCTCTTACCTATATGTTCTCTGGAAGGATTTTATATATAAGTGATGAGCATTGTCTGGTTGACAAAGTGTGACTAAAGTACAAGCCAAAGAGCTGGAAGATAAATTCATCCTTGCAGTGCTGCAGCTGATTTTCTATGCAAAAATTAATAAAAAGTGCTTTTCCTTTGCCCTTCTATCAGAGGCAGAGCTGGCAGTTAGGTGTTTTGGAGAGAGGAAAAATAATAATGCAGAAAAAATCTGGGCAAAGCCATCCCCTCATCCAACACTGAAAGGACAACACAAGGTTTGTACAGCCCTGCAGGGAAGGGCTGACAGAGTACAGGATGGCCTTGTCCCTAAGAAAGCTCTTCCTTACACAAATGCAGCATCAAGTAATACAGACTTAGAGACTACATTGCTTTTTTCTCTCTTGTAGGGCACAGGATATGGTCTTTTCTTCAAAAAAAAAAAAAAACAAACCCAAAAAATCCTACTTCCTTTGTAAATCTCAGCCCACCTCTACAGCAGCTCCAGGGAATGGGAAAGCAGAGTCAGACATTGCAGGGCCAAGGAGCAAAGAGGAGACACCAAGAGTGATACAAAACCAGCCTGGGAAGGACTGGAAACGTGGCAGGATCTTCTGCCAGCTGCAGAGGGGCAGCAAAGCTCAGCAGGGGCCACAGCTCTGCAGTGACAGGAGCCACATGGGCTGGGGAGGACAAAGGGCAGGCAAAGCCTCCCCAGGCTGCAGGGGCTCTGGCACAGGGAGAGGGGCTCTGCCATGCCAAGGGACAGCCAGCCTGTTCCAGACCTGCCAGCTGCTGGGAGACAAGGCTAGACCACAGGATTTATCACTGGAAACACAGATGGATCTCCTGGAGGAGCCATCCTGACAGCCCCCAGGAGCAGGAGATCACAGGGGCAGGAGTGAGGTGTCCCTGCCACTGTGAGCTTGGCACTGGTGGGAAGGCAGCACAGGGAGCTGCTGGGAACAGGCCTGTTTTATTCCCATGTGTCTGTCTTTGAGCCTGGCACTGCCTCAGGAGGGATTACAGTGAGAACTCAGGGCTCCTCCCCAGGCTAACAGGAGCTCAGCATCTCATAAAAGAGACTCTGGCAGCTTTGGGGACCCTCAGCACACAGGTCCAAGGCAAAAACACTTCTTGTCCTTGAATAAAGGGCTTTTGACTGATGCTGGAGCACTAAAACCATGCTCTCATTCCCCAGAATGAGAAAGCAAAGAGAGCTGGGAGCCCATAGAAGCACTGGAGAATAGAGCATGTTTCTGAGGATTTAAGCCTTCGAGTTGGTGAAAGTGCCATGAGAAATCCTGCAAGGGATGGACACAACACAAGTGAAATCAGGAGAGAGAGGCCTGGTTGAATCTTAATGATTTCCTCATCCAGCCTTTGAAGATGTATGCACCAAGTGTCATTTGCTCTGACTCAGAAGAGCAGCCCCAAAACCACTGAAATGAGTGGAGCCTTGCCATTCACCATGAGGACTTTTGGATTATCTCTTTTATCTTGTACAAGTCATTTCTCTTTCCTTTTCACTTTAGCACTTTGGAAAGCAAGAATAAATAAATTCTGCTACTTGACTGAATTACCTTTGAGATGTCCCAGTTCACCTTTGAGGCCTCCCAGTGGGAATTGCCAGGCTGTGTTATTACAGCCAGAGGAGTCCAAGAGCAGAACTGGCAAAGCACAACAGAAGACCTCAGCCTTAGATTAGATTAGTCTAATCAGTCTAATTAGAGCTCCAGGTTCTAGTGGGAACATGGTGCTTACTCTACAATATGAAGAAATTGTCTTGATTCTACTAAAAAATTGGCCAAAGAGATAGATGAAAAATTAAATGGCATAATGGCAAAGGTTAACAAACTTGAGGGAATCATTAGACAAACTGTGAGATCTTCAGTTTTAAAAAAGAGCAAAATCAAAGATAATGGAATTCAACTGTTTCAACTCAGTTTTTCTAATTTTCCTCAGCTGAAAAAACATCATAAACCCATGTCAAACACAAGTGTTAAATGGTAATTTCTACAGCATTTCTCCTTGAGCATTAGGTTTAAATGAGGCTTTATAAGGTAAAGGCTGGTGACTATTTAACCTGCTGTAGTGGAAAAGTATTTAAGGTATTAAACATGATTTAAAATTATTGTTATAACCCATCATTTTCTAATCCCTTAACTCTTCAGGAGGATTTAAAATAAATTATATAAGCTTTAGTAAACAAATAAATATAGGAAACGAAAACTGAAGATTATCTGGGAAGGAGACAAACACACTGCAAGTGTGGTTTAAGAGAGTTTTCCAAAGTATCTCGATGAATTAAGAACCTAATTTTTATTTATGGAAACTCTTAGGAGCTACGATAAAGGACAGATTTTCTTCAGTAAAATTTTTAACTAAAAATACATGACAGAAGTACTTACTTTATGATTTTTATGACAACAAAAATACACAGTGCCAAAAGGCTCCTGGAGCTCCTGACTGCTTTCATTTCATTTCTCACCACAGAAGTGAAACAAGAGAACGAAGGGGAGATTATATTGCCAGCTTTCTCATTATTAATGGCGAAGGAAATAGCTGCCTTAATGCATTTGATTACATCTTAATAATCACAGTCACCCAGCTCCTTTTTAAACACGCCAGATTCTGAAACAGAAAAATATCTTTATGCCGACCACAAACCGTTCAGCCCCGAGCACTGACAAGTTGTGACAACTGCACTGAGCCTGCTGGGAGAGTGCAAATAGAGCTGGCTTTGCACCCACGTGAGTGTCATCTGTCACCAGGGCTCAGGGACAGCAGGGCTGGGCACTGCACACATCCCCTGAGGTGCTTTGGGAACCCTAAAAACAGCAGCACATGGAAGGAAGGCTGCCCTGAAGAGCAATGCAAGAGCTGCCCTCTGAATTCCTGATGTTTGCAGGGATGTTCCTGGGGGGGGAAAAATGTTTAATACTGGTAGAGCTGTGTGAGGAAAAAATTCTGCACCTAAAGTGTGCCCAAATGCTGAGATAGGGTTATCAAGTGTGCCAAGCTGTTAAGAAAACCTGATCTTTAGCAGAGAAATAAAAATCAATCACTGGAATGTAACTGAAACTTCCCAAGCTTGAAATAGTCTTTCTTGTATTTGAGCTAAAGAAGTGCAGAAGGCTTTCAGGAGTTGCTTGACTTCTTTTTTCCTGTTTCACAACTCCCCTCACGGTCTTGGTCAAGTGGCAAAAGCTTGCAGAAATTACAGTGTGGCTCATAAACTGCTCCAGCCTTGCCCTTTTGTGTGGTGCCCAACAGAAATAAAAGTCAGAACTGAGCCTCCTTTGTGAGGAGCAAGTCAGCAGTCACCCAGAAAGAGCAGGATTGCAAATCCACCACCCAGGAAAACACAGACCTGCCAGTGACAGCTGCCTCTGACCACAGCTTTGTGTTCTCCTTCACTTGCTGTGAAGTGAAAGAAATCAGACATTTGATAATTAGATATTTCTCTAATTAAAGAAAAAATCCAAATAAAGTCACATGCACCAGCTCATGCTGTGGGACTCTGCTCTCAGATAGGCTGGTGAGGTCCAGCAAGGCAGAGATGCACCACTTTTTCTACCCACCAGACATTCCTGTTGCCTAAACCCCCAGGAGCACAGTCTCAGCTCCTTTCTTAGTCCCTCACAGGTGGCTGTCCAGAGCGAGATCCTAGAGGGATGGAAATGAGAGAAGTGTGAAAATGGAAAAAAAGTAAAACAATCACAGGAGGAACAGTAGCTCAGCACTGCCCTGAGACTGCTGCAAAAGGATGCTGCATATGGGAAGGGAATAATTTATTCTTCATGTGCATGGTAGGTTAGACAAGAAATAAGGAGATAAAATTACAGCTAGGGAAATTCAATTCAGACATCAGGAAATACTTTCTAATGGTAAAGATGTTATGTCCTGAAACAGATAGCTTAGGGACACTGGGGAATAGATGGTGTTGGTGGTTTAAAGAGGCAGATGAACTAAGTGAACTCCTCAGGTCTCTTCCAAGCCCATTTGCCTTTAATTTAGGGTAAATCAGCTCAAATTTCTCCATACAGTCTTGCACCTGTATGACCTCTAAGTTTGCAGACATGGTGGATGAGCTTAGTCCTGAATTAACAGTGCCTAGGGATTTTTTTTTAAGAACAGCATATAAACCTCGTGATTATAATTATAGTATTTTATGATATACTTTTATCACAGTTACACACAGACTATAGCTCCATTTAATCCAAGAATGTCATTAGACATCTGGCTACGTGGCCTTCACTCTGTCAAGAACATCAGCCATTTCAAATAATGGTTTTCAGCTGCTCCCAAAAAAACATTCACTGGTTACAAGGCATCAGGTCTCTGGATTTAACTGCTTCAAACACTTCACTGTTGATCACTGGAATGGCTCAGTTCAGCAGTACTCTGGCTGGACAGTTTCTGATGGAGTGCATTGTAAAAATTCTGTGAGAGAAGCACTTTTTGGGGGTGATTTATTTAGTGTTGCCACTTATTTTTATCAAAATCACAAGCTAGACAACCGACCTAAAGAGGCAATAAAGGAAACCTTACAATTGCCCTGCATGCAAAAACCAAAGAAAGACCGTGGTGGTGGTCACTAAAAATCTGATCTTGCCACCCATTGCACACACTGGCAACAACCCAGCAAAGCACTTAAGTGCATGCTTAATTTTAAGCATGCAGGTAGAGCCATTTAAACTAATGGAATCATTTAAGTGCTTTGCTGGATCAGGGCCAGCCTCCTCAGCATCTTGCAGTGTCAAGTATGCAGAGCAAGGGCTTCATCTAATTGCATCAGGCTTTAATTGACAAAAATCAAAGTAATGCAGCATTCAGACTGAGCCCATCTCTCTCAGGCTGCTATTCTAATCACAGTGAGTAGCACAGGGTTTGTTCATGCTGTCCCAGTGCCTCAAGTGTCCTGCTGGATTTGATCCACCATGCCTCATCTCTGGCATAAGCTCTTTCCCAGCAGCTCTTGTCTAAGTTTTCCATCCAGCACGCTCTCATCAAAACACCCAATTTGTTCACCTGCCCCAGTGACCACACTACATAATTATGTAGTCTTTCATACCAACTGTGTTCTATCACCTGCTATTTTCTCCTCCTGATATACATTCAAGAGTAGGCTGTGCACTCTTTTAGAAAGTGATTTTACTTACTTTCCACAATTTTCCATGCATCTGTGGAAGTACAAAAGAAATTAATTGTGAGGAATGTTTTGATGCTGCAGCAACTGAAGAGAGCAGATCACACAATGGACAAGTTTGAAATCTCCATAACCTGAACCATCCTCCTCCTTACATATATAATGTGTTATTCAACTGCCAAGCAAAGGAATACTGTGCCCACAATGACACAATAGTCTCTATTTAACCTCTGTGTAAGCTCTTACTTTGCAGTTCTGAAACAGAACATCTGAGGGGGAGGGGGGGAAGAGAACCAACACAACTAATTTAGCGTGGATGTAGAATTAACTTCTCACCACAGTGTGTTCCTTTAAACATAGTTATGAAAGGGAAAAAAAATGACACGTCTGGGAATTTGTCAGGCTGTTGCATTGAGTTAATGCAATTACTGAGAAGGGGAGATTGAGAGCTGTGAGAGGAGTGTGGGCAGGGTACAGTGGCAGTGAACTGAGAGTGCTCTGCATCTCTACAACCCCACTCACATGAGCAGGGCCTTTGCCTTAACTGCTTTTATCCAAGCATGAAACAAGTGCAAGGCTGAGCCACAAGCCAGAAACAGAAGATACAGCAAACAAAATAGCAACTAGAAAGGATGGGAAGAATTTTCCAGAAATGCAAGGAGAGTTCGTAACATCTTTAGTCATATTTTTCCATAGTCACCATTAGAAAATAATGATCTTTAATCTACAGTTTATGAACAGACCTAGGTCTGAAAGGCAAATTTCCCTAGAAAATAGGGAAATAGTAAGAAATACTAAAGAAATATTAAAAGGGAGGTGGGAAGGGCCATGTAGTTAAACCTTGCAATGGCAGTATTTCTGTAGTAGCTCTCTGAAAATGTAACTGTGCCTTCAGAAATGCAACCACATTTTCCTGTGCCTTCTGCAGGAAGCAAAATTCTGCAGTTAATTGCTCAAGAAACAGCTTTTCACAACACCTAGAAACAAAATGCCACTGAACAGTGACCAACCTCCCAGCAGCTGAAGGAGGCAAAGTCCCCCAGGTCTGTTTGTCTCATCTCTTTGTGCTCGGGTAAAACCTGTGCTGAAACCACCCCATAACACAGGCAGGGAGGCAGGAATAATTCAAACACAGATAATATTTAACATATCAGCCGATTTTAGCTTGCAAACAGGATTCATCATGCAGTCTGAGGAAACATAAGTATGGCAGAAATTGTGTTGAGTTCCTAAGCTCTTCCTTTCAAAAGGAGGCAGGAGTGTGTAAGTCACATGCAGCAACTGGAATGATGCAAAATTTCAACCAACCTGAAATGGCTCTTTCTGAGGAAAGACTTAATCTGTCAGCAACTCTATAAATCTTTGATTTCTCTCATGCCCTTTTAGAATTTGAGCCTTTGTACACACTTATAAAACAGGTAAAAAACAGTGAGCCTCAATGCAGACACTGAACTGAACATCAATTTGGATAAAGCAGGAATTTTGAAACTCTAGATTGCAGGTACACCCTCACATCTCACTGATAAGAGAAAGTCATCAGCACACTTCTGGATTGGGTTATTCCCAACTCTGAATGAACACATGAGGTTTCCAGTTGCCCTTTGCAACTACCTCACATGTAAGGCTCACTTTCTAAAATGACATATATGAAGACATAAAAGTCAACTCAAGGAAAAACTAATTTTAAAATGTCAACAACACCGTCACTTAGCATTTGCTCAGATCTCATATCAAGCCCTACAACTCCATAGTGGCTGTCTCTACCAGGGTGTTTCCCCTAAAAAGCCCACATTATAGCTGTAAAAGAAATTAAACACCTTTTTCTTCTTTTCTTTCTTTTTTTTTTTTTTTTGTGACTGTCCCACAGAAAAGAACTTCTAGTTATTAACTCGAAATTTAGCCTTTAATCATATCTGCTCAGAACAGGGCTTAAGCTGTGATGCAATGCACAGCTTTCCTGCACAGCATATGGTATTTGAAAAGGGAGTAGAAGGGAAAAACGACAGACAGGAAAAGGTTCAGACTTCTGTAGCCTTGGTTTTGCACTGCGTGGTAATTATACTGAAGAATTCATGACTCACTTTGGTGCACTACTGTGCGCTGCTAAATTAGAAGTTTGGCAAGGACACCAGACAAATGATGAAATATATAATATTGGTTTCTCTAGCATAGCTCATCACTATAGTCTCATGGTGTTTCAAAGGGCTTTTTTTAGCACTCTGGGAAAACAAGGTCTTTTTTAAACAAGAAAAACATATTGAATCAAAAATGTGCTGTAAGGGAGTCAGCAGAAATAGGTAAAATTCCTCTTTAAAAAAATCAGCTTTTCAGGTAGTTTGAGTAATTGCTATCTAAGACTTATTTCTGAGTCTACACAGAGCATCTGACATGGAGACTACTAAAAGCTGTTGTGCATTAAAGCATAAGTGCAATGTGGAGATGGAGCTCTTCCACTATATAACATTCATAAGAAAATGTTTTCTTTACACCAGCTTACAAATGTGTATTATCAAAATGATTTACATAAAGGCTCCCCAGTCATTTGACAACTGCAGTGAGGCCAAGCACACTGGAAGATGTACACATTGGGACAGCACTTAAGTTAACTCTAAAGGCAAATCCTTTTCTCCCAAGGACTGCAGTCAGTCTGGAGTTATGCAGCACGTTGGAATTAATCCAGTTTTGCCAGGTGCAGCCAATGCCCCATGTAATGCTGCACTAGTTTTCTGATTTGTAATGAGAAAGAAGTGGCACCAGTCATAAGAGAGAGGCACTAGCATTAAAAATATTTTGCTGCGTGACCCAGAATTAACATCTCAATTTATCCAGATAAAAACCAAATAAAAATACCCAGCCTCCCAGTAGGGCAGGGATGGGAACCAACTTCTATTGGGCTTTCTGTATCTTTTCACAAATTCACTGCACCATGAAGTGATCATAAACAGTTTCACAGCAGCCAGAGGGTTTGACCATGGAGAGAGTTAAGATGTTAGCAGAAATCCTGTCTATGAAACTTGCCATTAACTTCAAGACCTCCCTGCACAAACCTGGCACACTCTCAGAAATATTGGATGTTAAAGCCTCCATATGCTAAACCACGACTGCTCTATGCCATGCATTTTGTTTAAAGGCAAGCACAGAGATTGCAAACAGCTATTTTTAACTCTTTTCAGTGTACAGTACATCTGTTGTGTTTCTGATTTCCATTAAAAATGAGAGTCATTTACTGATCTGGCTGTTATCCAGATTTCTACATGAAACACATGGACTAAGCACAAAATAACGCTGTTTTATGTGCATGGGTGCATGTATTGTATTTATTATCTACTACAGTTATCTAGTACAGTTAAAAATGCTGTGGGGACTTTGAAGGAACAGACTATCACACTTATCTTATTTCCTCAAAGTCTCTGGACTTAAAACCATCAAGAATGAGGCCGTGAAACCTTTCTTTATGTTTACATGCTGCTGCTGGGACAAAAAAAATCCCACTGACTTTGCTCAGTGGAGAAGAGGCTCCTGAGGCTGGCACAGCTCGGGGTGCACAGACAGCCTCAGCACAGCTGCAGAGAACACCCATCGAGAAAAGCCTCCAACAATAACGAGCTGCTGAGGGATCTGCCAGCATGGACCTCAGCCAGTAAGTCAGGCAAATTAAAAGCTGCAATCACTTCTCTGACAATTCTCCAGCAAAACTTGTCCCAAGCTTTGCTTCCCTGGTGAAGAACAGAAGATGATCAGCATGCACCAGAGGTCAGTAGGTTCACACTATCTGAGACCAGCAAAGGGAGGAAATTAAAACACTGTGAGGACAGCACTGAGTGCCCTGCCAGCAGCCTTTGACGAGCTCACTCCAAAGCCTGCTGAAGTCAACTGGACTTTCTTTGTAGATGCCACCAGCTTGAGGTCACTTCTCATTGCAGGGCCCCGCTGCCCTTCTCTCTGCTGATTTCAAAGGCAGCAATGCAGCATTAGAGAAAGGGGACACTTTCAAATAAGCACTGAGTTAGGGCTAGAGAGGTCACACACCACAGCACTGCTCTTATGGAAACTTTGAGTGGAGAAAATATAAAGATATTCACTTGAATTTGAAAATTAATTCCAAGGTCACTGTCTGGGCAAACTTTCAGCATTTGTTTTCCATGCTTGCATGCACAGAAAACCTTCTTCTAACCAGGATGCCTGTGAAATCAGCAGGCCCAAAACGTGAACAGCCAGATGTTCAGAAAAAGGTGAAATGCAAACTGTATATTTGATTTCTGATGCGATTACATAAGCTGTCCTGGAGGAGAGGACCCCATACCCCGAGCTTACACAAGTGACCCAGATGGAGCTTTGCTCATAGGGCAATTCCTGTTGTTATTAGCAGAGGCACATCTGGCTGGCCAGGGCAGCCCAGGCACAGCCAGCCCCCAGCACTCACAGGTCCCAGACCATCACCATGATGGAGCTGTCAGCAGCTGGGGGAGCTACAGGGCTCCTCTGCCTCCTGTGGCACCCCACCACAGGGATGCCACTGGCTCCCCCACCTCACCATGTGCCCACTCAGCCACCAGGCAAACGACACAAGTACAGTCACTTCAGATGTGCACATTCCCAAAATTCTCCTCTTTAGGGACAATGTGATCTTCTCTCACTGTGATTTCTTCCCCTGGGCCTTATGTGCTGGCTACATATGGTATTAATTTCACAGCCGTTTTCAGATGATGCAATGAGATTAAATGACATGGCCATAGTCACAAAGGGATGGCAACATTAATGCAGACTCTGGGAAAAGCTCCTTGTTTTTAGCTCTAAATACGGGTGTACCATTTCTTTCATATTGTGTTACTCCTCCATGGCTGCCAGACTTGCCAGACTGACAATAGCATCTTATGTTACAAAACCTACAGTTTAATTTAACTTCAGTGTCCTTCAGAGGTTAAATTTCCATGGGAAATTACTTCTAGAGAAATATGGCTTGCATATGTTTGTGCCAAAAAGCCATTTCTGCTGCTTTCCTTCACAACTGTGATCCGTGCATATTTTATTTTTTGAATCATGACTCAGACTAAATAAAAGTTCAGCTTGGGTTTCAAGAATGCAAATGTGAATATTGAGCATCCAGGGTAAGTTTTCCCACCATTGGCACTAGCCTGCCCAAGCTGAAAGAATGGCACCTCTGGAGGATCCAGCTGGCAGCAGTCAGAGTTGCCCCTGCCCTCTGAACGCTGGGGTCTGGAGAGTAAAGAAAAGGGGAAAGTGATTTTCTATTAAAAGACTTCAGAAGTGACTGCCACTGCAGTGTCTCTCACCTCTTTAAGGCTCAGTCCTTTTTTCTCTCCTCGCTCTCCTTTACTGCAGTTTGTTCCCCAGCCCTTCTTGGCTGTCAGGTGCCAGTAAGTGAAGAACAAAATCACTTCAGATGGCACTTCCTATGGGGTACAACCAGGAGCACATTTGCTGTCTTCCCCCATTTCCTGCTGCCACAGCAGGAGCAGATGAGCTCCTGAACCAGAGCATGGCCTCGACAAATTCAATGGTGGAAAAGAGGCTCCAGGGCATACAAAATGCCAACATTTCCCTCTGGGGTAAGGTTATATATTCATTTTGCATGGAAAGGTTTGGGTAGACAAGGGGGGGCTACAGGGGTGGCTTCAGTAAGAAGTTTGCCCTGTACCCAGTGGAGCCAAGAGCTCCAAGAGGAACCTGCCACATCAGCACAGTGCATCTCTGGGATACCTGTTTAGGAAGGGGAATAACCCCACAAAACTTCCCAGCTGCAGCCAGGAGAGAAGAGGCTATGCAAGAGCAACAACCCTGCAGACACCCAGGTCAGTGAGGGGGGGTAAGGGCTGCTCCAAATTCAGAGCACAGACTTCCCTGCAGTCTGTGGGGAAGGACACGTTCCCTGTCCCCCTGTGCCACTTCGGGGGCAGCAGGCAGAGAAAACACAAGTGAAGCTGAGCTTGGGAAGAAAGGAACGAAAAGAAGGCATTTTTAAGATTTGATTTCATTTCTCATTATCCTCCTCTGATTTGACTGGCAAAAAATTAAGCTTGTTTACCGAAGTTGAAACTACTTTGCTGTAACAGTAATTCTTGATTAATCTCTCCCTGCCCTTATCTCAACCCTCAAGCCTTTTGTTATATTTTCCTTCCCCTGTCCAGCTGAGGACAGGAGCAATAGAGCAGTTTTGGTGGATACCTGGTGTCCATCCAGGGTCAATTCACCACAGACTATTTGTATTTTAATGCAAATAAAACTGAACTCTGAACTGTTTTGCAGCAACGTCAACATCTCCTTTCTAAGGATAAACCAAAATTCCAGATCAAGTGGAGGGGAAGGTTTACAAGGGAAATGGTTTGGGTCTAGCTGGACCCATGAGATACCATGGCCACTTCACTCCCATTTTGTCAGAGGTTTATAATACTAAACAGGTGGAAAATAGAGTGATTAAGCTCTGTGACTTTTGTGCTGCCTCTGTAATGGCATCACCCTGGAGCGTACTTGGGCATCTGCTCACCCCTGGAGCAGCCTCAGCCCTCACCCAGGGCTGCTGTACCTGAGCACCAGTGCAGGGGGCACATGGGGACCTCTTGACCCTGATTTACATGCTGATCTCCACACCGAGTTTCCAGCTAACAGCTACATGACAAGACTCTGGAAAATGGCATCTTCCTTAGTGCCTAAAGTACCCTGTGGACTGCAGAAGTACTTCATGCTCCTGTGCACCACTCCATAGGCAGCAGATGGGACCAGTCACACATTGTCAGACCTCCATCAAAGACTCCTCCCCATCCTCCACAAGCCTTCACCCGACTGTCAGGAACGTCCCCAAGTCCCACCCAAACTCCAGCACTTTCCAGTGCTCTGCCCTTTGCCATCTGAAACCCCCACCCACTTCTGCCCGGGCTACACAGCAAAGCATCCAAGCAGGTCTTGACTACCCACAGCTTTATTTCTGCGAGATCCTAGAGGCAGAAGGCACAGCCTACCTGTAATTATTATTAGAAGGAACTTATAATTATCTTTTCTGGGTTGAGAAACAATAAAAGAAAAGAAAATCAAAATTATAAAGGAAGTGTTCGTATTGCACTGCGAACACCTACACAAATGATACCCAAAGCTGCATCTCACCATTTGTTATTCCCTTGTTTCATTCTTTTTCTGTGTCCTCCATTTTCACTCCTGTATAAGACATTTTGCTCTTTTGCTTCAAAATTTTGTTCTTTAATTTATTTGTCTCTATTTTCTTTTGTTCTTCCTTTGATCTTTATCCTTTTAACTTTTGGGGTTTTTTTCAAAAGCTTTTTTGTAAACTCTGCCAGTTTCCATGTGCTGCCTTTGATGCATATTTGAATTTGCTGCTACTTTGCTCTTCGTGCAACTTTTATTTTTCTTGCTGGCTTACTTATCTGTGGGAAGGAAGCAATCAGATGCCAGGAGCCTTATTGCATCACTGCACACTGTAACTACTAAATTTAATTTTCACTTTATTACCCCTATAACCTGACTTGCCCACCTCAACTCCATTTGTACACTGGAATTCTAAAGTGGACCCTATGGATAACAAGCAAAACACATCTGTGGCCTTACATGAAGGTCTCCAATATCATTGATTTGAGTCTTGCAGAACTTAGTCCAGCAAAGTGGTGATCATTAGTGAGTTGGGCAGGAACTCTGCTCACATTTATGGTGTTACTCACTATGAGCTGAGCAGGACCTCTGCTCCTGGTGATGGAATTATGTGCAAGGGCTTCACCAGCCTCTCCCTTCAATCTGTTCAGTCCTTGAATATCAAACTTATATTGATTTCAGTGAGCAAACGAGGGGGCCAGGCAGGTTTTGCTGGCTCACCTCAAGCTGAGGGAATCAGATCCAGCTGAAAAAGGCTCTTCCTGTCACATCAGGAGAAAAGCTTTGAGCCATGGCACTACCCCTTCAGGGATGTCAAGCATGAGCCCTTTCTCAGAGCTACACCAGTGCAGAATTGAGTAACACCTATGCAAAATGCACAGAAAAGTCCCATCCCTGCACCCTGGCTAACCTGCCAGAAGGGCACAACCTATATTTGAAAAGAGCTGGAAAAGAGAAAGGGAGCTGCACACCTTTGCACCACAAAATATGAGCATAGCAGAGCTTTGCAGCCACTGTCACTACAAAGCCCATGTGCTCTTTAAAGGATTAGCTCCAGTACCAATAGCAGATATGCCTCCTGAAGGAGGATTCAGAAATGTGAGTCAACACATTAGCATTAGTAAGTATGGCACTCATGTCTGAAGGTTTCCAGGTGAGATTTGGGCCATCCTAGCCCTGCTCTAGCTGTGCTAGGGTGTCTTGTATAATATTTCAGAACAGCCATTGCATTGGCTTTTACCTCTTCTGCATGTTTTCCTATGAGAAAGGACAGAAATCAGAGCAGACAGCCATGTACAGAGCACTAATCCAAAAGATAATGGGAAGAAACTTTGCAAGGAGAGAATTCAATTCACTTTATAACAAGAAAATGCTCATTTCTCACAGTGACATCCAGAATGAGCAATGCTGGGTTCCTGCCGGCTCAGCTCTTTGTATAAAGGTTGTGATATTTTGTCAGCAAGGAAAACAAAGGTGCTGAGATGGGCTGGTCAATAATTGACTAAGCCTTGTTACTCACGGCAGTCACTATCTTGTCACCATGTCTCTGTCTCAAAGTTTCAGTTAAAACTAGTGAATCACCACACTGAAAAAGACTTCTTAACTTGAAAAAAAAAAGGAAATTACCATCACTGACAACAACAACAACAAAGACTTGCTATCTGGCTTTGTCAGAGGTCACTCAGCAGTTAAGTCCATTTACACTGTGATTTCTATCAGCTGTGAAGAATACAGAACAAAGTGAACACCCATATTCACTCCTCTGGCTTCAAAAATTTCCATGGAAACCCTTTTTTTCCCCCCCTTCTTTTTAAGTTACCTCAGTCTTCAAAGAACCCGACAAGGACAAAGGCTGCACTCGAAACCACTTTCACTTTGCGTGTCTGACACTCGTGTTTCCAGCTCACCTGAGAGTCATAACCCTGACACATCTCTTGGCAGCTGCCTGGAGTTTTATCTGCCAGCAGGGAAGGTAAGTGAGCAACTCCTTTCACCCCTGGATTACAGGTGTGTATATGGATATTATCCCCACCCTCCTTCCAGCCTGTGTTGCACCTGAGGACACAGCTCAGAGCTGCAGGCTCTGTACAAACTCAGAGCACCCTACCCCAAAGCACCCCTCCCTGAAGAGACAGAGCACATAAATCAAATCTTATTGCTCCAACCTATACGTGGAAAACCATGTTGGTCTCTCAACTGAATGACAAACCCAAAGGCAATTAGGTCTGATTTACAAGGGAGTCTATGGCAATTATGCCTCCAGCTCAGGCACCTAAATTGTCTCAAGTGTTTTTGAGCCCAAGCCTTGGAGAAGCCCAAGGGCTGACAAGAACAAATGGATACAGAAAACAAACTTGCCCCCAGCACCCTGACACATTCCCAAACCCATAGATCATCCTGCCCCATAACAGCACAGCTGCTTTACCACAAGGGCTACACACCTCCAACCTTCAACAGCAAATGCAGAACAGCCACATCTAATCACTAAAATTTACTATTGATACTAACATATCGAAAAGAACAATCCAGAAAGTGAGACAGTAACTCACTGACAACAAAACAGTTCCAGAAAAGCCCATCCTGCTGATGGGAAGGGAGGCAGAGAGACCCCACAACATCACCACCTCTCTTGGCAAAATAACAGCAGACTCCCCACATCTTCATCGAGGCCAAGCCAGCCCTGAGCCCACCCTAATTCAGGCTAGAACGGGTTAATTCTGAGCTCAGGACCTGCACACAGCTGCCTCAGCAGGGTTACAGCAGCAGTGGAGTGCCCTGGCAGAAGGGGGCAAGGAGAGGCCCAAACCACAGGGCAAGGGGCAATTCATCAGAAAGAGAGCTCCCACCAAGCCAAGAAATAAGGAAATAAGGACACTGCCAGGTTTAAGGGGTTTCATGACTCAAGGACTCACCTCAAGTCCCAGTGTTTCAGACCTTCCTATGAAGAATATTTTTAGGATTCCGAATTTCTCATGAGGTTAAAGTCAGGACTATGAACTATTCTCCAAAGAAGCAAGAACTGAAACACCACCATTCCCCTCCTGTAGTGGCTTTTATTAATAGATGTCAAAATGCTCCAGGGTATCCTTCCCATCAGACAAGGAGACAGAACTGAAGCAACTTCTCAGAATCACATTGGCAAGGAGTATCCAAGTTGGGGAGAATCCTGGTGTCTCCCAGGGGCAGAGTAATTCACTGCCTATTAGGATACACTGCCTAGTTTTAAGACTCTCCCATGAGGGTTTCTATTAGTATTTTAATTTCTATTTCTGACTGTCACATGCTTAAAATGTCTTGTGGTTTGCTCTCAATTTCTCAGGTGGGTTTTTTTAATGATCTGATTGAAAAATCAGCCATTCAAGAGGAAAAAAAGATCAAGTTGAGATGTCAAAACGTAATCCAAATTAGACTTAAAAAAAAAAAGAATTCCCAGAAGAGATTCTTCAATATACAATTAAGCTGTTCATAGTTTTGTATGCACTCAAATGGGTCTGTGTGTGACTGCACACTGCACTAGGCAGAAGCTTTCTGTGTGCATGTGTAGCTACACCTTGTTTCAGCATCAGGATGCATTTTTTCCTGGCATAAATCAGGTAGCTTCCTCAATTTCACTGAAATTGCAAAGTTACTTTATGTGTAATTTAGCAAGCCATATTTTCTATGCTTTACAAGGATTCATGCACTAATTCAGAAAGTCCACAAGGAGCACAGGCTATTTGATCACAATTATTTTTAGAGAAATTAGTTGCTATAAGAAGATGAAATTATGATAACTCAAGCAGTGCATGCTCTTATGTCATGCACAAGATAATTTGTTTTGACTTGGTCTCAGGGATAATTTTTAGATAAGAAGACAACCTGCTAACAACTAATTTTCTTTATAGCATCCTACCCCTTAGGAAGGTAACTTCTCAGCCCCTCTGTGATGTAATTATATGTAGGATCACTACCCCACTTGAATGCCTGCAGCAAATGTGATCCCTCCACAGGCCCAACCCCATCACTCCAGCAACAACAAGAATTTTGTTCTTGCACGGCCAGGCAGCTCTTTGTTCCAAACAGTGGAAGAATTAAGCATTGTAGCCCAGATCCTCAGCTGATATAATGAGGGGGCATTTCATTGAAACCAGGGCCAGCTGATACCAGCTGAGGAGCCAACCCTTGATCTGCAGCAGCAACAGCTAAGGAGTAACAAACAGGCAGGGAAAAAACCTCCTGTTCCACTGCTTTAATAGAATAACCAGCTCAGCTTTCAACAGGTTGATCAAGAAATCCCTGGGGGTTTAGACCATCCAGGATATTGTATCCTGAATTAGAGAATGGGAACACTCAAAAGCAAAAGGCTGGAGCTGGAAGCTTTGGCTTTCTGAAGTCAGCTGAGGCTGGTGATGTGTTTCCACACAGAGCCCCCCTTTGCCCAGCCCTGGTGATCTGACAGGACCAGTCCCTCCTTTCAGCACTATTCATCTCCAGCTTGCAGCTCAGTGCCCCTTCAGGCAACCTTAGCAAAGCCACCATGGGAA
Organism: Buphagus erythrorhynchus; assembly: GCA_013400855.1. Classification (NCBI taxonomy): domain Eukaryota; kingdom Metazoa; phylum Chordata; class Aves; order Passeriformes; family Sturnidae; genus Buphagus; species Buphagus erythrorhynchus. Next base: position 2,103 of record VZTT01020037.1, on the reverse strand, counting down.
GGAGCAGGTGACCACACTGCTTCTGTGATTTGGGAGTGGAGATTTGGTCAAGATCTATTCAAAAAAATACCAAATACCTAACAAAATCCTGGGCCAGAAGGCAGCCAAAAGAACATTAGCATGCATTATTAAAAAATAACAGCACACCACTTGAAACTTGTGTTGCTGGTTCCTCATACACAGAAAAGGCTGACAGTGAAATCAAGCTTATGGAATCACCTCCTGTTCAGTGCCAAGTGTATTCCTCAGCAATAAACGGGATTTGGGCAGTGTGGGAGGTTAATATGCAGCACCCATCAGAGTGTCTGTGTTTATAAGGCAAAGCACCAATAAATTAGGTCAAGCACATGAATCTTCAGAGGGAGGAAGGAGAGGGAGAGCAGGAAGAGGACCCTGGGCAGCACGGCCACAGGGGCCAGGCAAGGCATGTGATGCCCTCAGGACTTCCAGCATCACAGACAGAGGCTCTCAGAAAGGAAAATCCATTTTTCCATTAGAAGTAACAATAAAAATATTACACTGATTCAAAATGTGCAATCAGGCCTGACTTACAGCTTGCCCTGCTGCATCCAGGCTTTACATCAGAAGGCTGTAAACCGTTATAACAGAAAATAATAGCTGGGTATGTTTACTCACCCAAAACCATGCTTCATTTATTTACCTGAATACACTATCACGTACACTGACCATTGTTGCTGCTCAGTGAGGCAGGCAGACAGAAATGGGGAAAATAAACATCTACACAGATTTCAGCAGCAGATAAGGTATTAATTCATGCACAAAACAATGCAGAAATGCCAGGACATACGACAGTAACCCCTCCTGAATTCTTGATTGTATTGTTAAATAAAAGCAAAGGTAGAACATGCAAAGAAGTGCTGAGTGCCAATTTGTATTACCAAATTAAAAAGCCTGTTAGATCCAAAGCAATCCTGGCTTGTGATTGTAGCAATTCAATGTGAAATTCCCAATAACATTCAAGTGCTTCAGTAAAAGAGAGGAAATATTTTAATTCAAAAATAAAATAGAGTTGATGTAAGGGACTTGATTTCATTTGTATTATTGAAATGAGCTGTATGCAATGACTTATTGATGTCATAATATTCCATTAAGAACTTATTATTTTCTTGTTTACATAATGCCAGCAATTACAGGGGTAATGCTGGTCCAACAAACAGCACAGCAGAAATGAAAGGCTCTTTGCCACATACTGGAATTCCATATGAAGCTGTAGAGTTTAGTTAAGGAGAAATACTTAAATATTCCTTACTAAGACAACATTAACTTGGAAAGTTAAATAATAAACAACTATCTTCTAACTAACAACTGCCCAAATCGGGCATGATTACAAAGACCCTGTGGCTCTATGCACACAAGTTTGGTACTTAAAAGCCTTCTTGAACAATAATCAGGAGTTACCAAAAATTTTGGGGTTTTTATCAAGTCTTGAAGGCAAACATTTGAAGCCAGAGGAGGTAACCTGCATGCAAACATTTCACTTGCACTGAAAGGGAAGGGGCCAGAGCCTCACAGTACATGGACAGGGATGTAGGGCTGAAATCCAGCTGGCTGGACGCAAATCCCATTTCCTCCCTTGCAGCAGAAAAAGGGAACCCTTCCCTAGCAGGGGTGGATCACACAACCCCCAGAGCCCAGCACAAGCACAAAATCTATTCCACCAAGCTCCCACTTGCCCGGGGCCAGCAATGAGGTTGTCCTGGGAAGCTGCACTAGCCTTGGAATACCTTAGACCCAGACCCTGACTCTGCTTGCCACCTGCCACCCGATTTCCAGGCTATCCTGACCTGCAGCCCAGCTCCTGACTTCTGCCAGTGGTTTCACACATCAACAATCTGTGACTTCCTGACCACAAGCCACCTCAACCCTCCCAACCCAGCAGATCCTTCAGTTCCCATCTCCCTGGCCACAACAGCAGGCTCCCTGCCAGCCCCACGGGGTCAACAGCAGGAATGCAAATGTGAGATGTCCCTAATTTTGTGTTCCCAGACATGATTAGAGAGGTGAGAGGAGCCCTTTGCTCACACCCAAGGCACAGTGACTCCAGGACAGGAGCAGGGCTGTACTCCTGCACCTGCTCATGGG